>QFDY01002082.1:5367-54894 GCA_003315925.1 Lactarius sp. MG121
AATTATTCCTTAGTGAAGGTCCCGGAGAAAAATATGGGCCTCGCGCGGGACCCCTGTAAAACTAAACTAGACATACATCCCATCGAGATCTTCAGTATTCAGCTCTGGCTTTTCTACTACTTTCGGCTTCCGGCTTTCGTTGACGTATCTCCTCCACGCACCCGCCATCGTCATGTCAAAGTCCAGCTCTTCCTTTGCCCGTGGCACCTCGTCGAGGATCGCCGCGACAAGTCCAACGGAGACTTCCAACACTTTGAGGTCTCTACGCTTGTGAATATTTGATGATTCCTTAAGCTCTGCCTGGAAACCTTGTATGCGTTTGATTATGGCACTAAGGGGCGGCATGCGGAAATCATCAGTTTGTTGAACTAGACTCAGTATGGGCGAAGACTGTCGTGCACCCACTTTAGCTTCGTTTGTCGCTTCATTAGGTCCTCGATTTTTTGGTGTCTCTCATTTGAGCGTGCTGCTCGCTTCACTTTTGCCTTTTCATCCGTCATTATCGTCCACGCATGATCGAGGCAGAGGAGCAAATGGGGGAGAGCTCCCAGAAAAATAGGCCGGTACAGCGACCTTTCTGGCCATTCAATAGTGTTTGCCGCTTGCGCAAAAGCTTCGAACCGATCCTTTCGGGCCTTTGGTAGTCCCAGTCCTGCGTTGGCGATCTGATTTGCACGTTTAGCCTGGAGCCGACGATAGTAGAATTGCAACGTCTTCGCCGCGTGATGCTGTTTGGCTAAATCTTCCTCCGATATCTTTGAAACTTTCGTCCCGATAGATCCGATTATTGTGGCAACATCGGCGTCGTCCGGTGGTGGTTCTGTATCTTCCTCCTCCATATCCTCCGGGATTGGATCGTCGGCCTCATTTGCCTCTGTCGGGGCTTCAACCGGGGGGCGTGCATCGTCCGCCTGTGCGCGTGCTTGAGTAGGGATAAAGGGTGACGCTGCGGGATTCAGCGTCGACGCAGGGCCCGCAGCCAAACTGAGTTTTCGGCTAATGTCGTCCGCATCCCGGAACTTGATGGGGTGGACTCCACCAAAGGTGCGCAGAGCGTCCCGACTCTCGTCCACCAGGGTTACCATCTCGTCTAGCTGTAGTTGAGGGATAGACGAGGTGACAACAACAGCAAGTCGTGACCAATCCTGGGCGTAGACATACCTACGCTACGTTCAATCGCGCTCACTGGGAAAAGGGGAATTACACCGACTGGCTGAAAAGGGAGGAGAACATCCGGTTAGGATCTTTTTTCCGAAGGGATGTAATCGATCCCAAGACTCGTGCCCTCAAGTCGGTACGACGGAGGTTGAATCCCACTAATGTGCTTTTGTGAGTACCGAGTCTAGGCTGCGCCATATGACCTAAAACCTACACAAACAAGCGATCCTACACCTGAGTCCAGTGTTTAGTTAGCAATAGGTAGCTGTAGGTAGGTAGGAACACACACAATCTGGACAGGGCGAAATTTCTAACATGGACGGAAACGAGGCTAAGAGACTTATTTTGGTGAAGAAGGTGGTCTGACCGCAATGAGCAACAGCATGCGCTCTACCTATGCTTCACTTACCGGCGCCACCGCCCGTGTAGATGTTCTCCAACAGGCCTTGGAACAGTTCTATCGTTGTGAAAGCGAAGTGGGGATGTGCATCCTTATTTTGGACCTTATCCAACTTCCGTACGTTTTCAAGCATCCAACTCCGCGGGAGTGTTACCCCGTGAAGTGATCCTGTCTTCCCGAAAGACCACGCTACGATAAATGAACCTACGACAAGCTCCAGGAATCTGCACAACGTGGTGATCTCAACTGGAATTTTTTTGTCGAGAATGTGTCTAAAAGGGGTAGCATCAGAAAGGAAATAAGGAATTGGCAGGACACACACCGTATGAACATTGCACCAGCGTGAATACTACTTTTTTCATCCCCGCGTAAGAATTCAAGCAGATCCAAGATAACATACCCATTCCTTGCCTCACGCATCAAGAAGGGTGGGCTATATATCTGAACCAATCTGGTACGATGAACGAAATCGACGAGTGCCTTGTTGTCAACGAAGGAACCTAGGTCTACCAATCTCAGCAACGTCGATAAAAACTTGGGTTGATACGGCTCGAGATTGTTGAGGTTAGGCCAAATCCAGTGGGTCTTCAGCAAATCAAATGTCCGCGATGTGAGTCGAAGTTCGACATTAATGGGAGACCCGAAAGAGATGTGCATTGGGTTCATGGCATCATAAAGTCGCTCGGGCCAGATACTTCAGATGGTGTGGTAAGCGTACTGTGCACTCGGAAGCTTAGAAACGCACCGTTGGTAGCGGGGATCACCACCAAAAAATAGGAGCAAGATCGAGAAATCGACTAGATAAATGTGGAACCACAATCTTCTGTCGAACCAAGTGCGGTCGAGTTTGTGATGTCGCGTACAGTCAGCGCGGTCACATCGTCCGGCAGCGGATGCTTCACATGGATCAAAGACGCGGACGGAGAGGCAACCATCGCAATATGCGTCGAGCAATTTTCTTAATCGTTCTCGGAGCGTATATCGATATAGCTCGTAGAAGTATCTCACTTCTACCGCAATGTCGTCGCTTGATGGTCGCCGTAGGGATCTTTGGGAGCAGTCATGAAGGAATGTGCCACGTGGGAGACATATACGACCATTCGATTGTACAGAGAACGAAAAGAGTTTCCGAATGTGGCGCTTATCCCATGGGTCCAAAGAAATGAGGATCTCCTGAACTAGGCGTGCATAACCGTGAAGAGCGACTGCCATGTTGAGGACCTGGGAGTCAGAGTAATTTTTAAGGATTTGTGTACTAAAATTCTGGAAAGAGTGATCAAGACAGAGGAGCGCCGCAGGTTTATTTCCTTCCTGGTGGAAAGTCCACCCTAGCGTCATTAATCGAGCCGTGTTTAATTCGCTGATAGCCTCAAACATTTGGAACTGGTAGCCGGTCAGTTGAAGACAAGATGAAGGACAAAAGAACCTAACCTCTTGCTGAGCTTTTGTATCAAGGGATTGTACGTCAAGACGTTCAATAAGCTGCTTGATCTTCCGGAGTTTGGCCTGAGCGTCATCATCGAGGATATCGGGCGTTACGCCAAAGGAAAAAGTACCCCATAGAGCATCGAGTAATTTCTGTGTAGCCAAGTGGGTTGCTTCGCCCGAATTCTTGTCCTTCAAAAGCACGTCAACGGCATCAAGGGCCCTGTTCTCGCGGATATGAAGTTCGGCAGCCTCGCGAAATCTGCCGGCCTCGACAAGAATATTGACCTCAGCAATGTCAAGATCACAGTCTCTGACAAATTCCAGTTCTTCTTCAGGACCAGAGAACAAGTCCCGGGCTTTCCTATGAACCAAAGTGAAGGGCGGCGGCGAGAAAGTGGCGAAACAACACGTACCCCAAATCTCCTCGTTGAAGGTAATAGTATCTTGCAACATCAGTGAGCTGACTCGCGACCGAAGAGTCCATAGCATTGCCGTGATTCTGGATGACAGTGACTGTCGCATCAAACATCCCTGCACGACGATAGTTCTGAGCGGCCTCTGTAAACTTGGAAGCTTTCTCAAACGCTTGCGCGGCCTTTGCATGATCTTCTAGGACAAGGAATGCCTCAGCCGCGATACGATAGTACTCGCTTCGTTCCCGGAAGATGGTCGCCTCCTGTGCTGAAGCCAAAAATGCTCGAGCGACCTCGGTGTACGCGTCCCGTCGCTTGTTATCTCCAGGGCGGTTGCGTACAGGGATCCCGCGTGCTTGCTCACGAAGGTGATAGGCGTATGCTATATCTTTCTCACGAGGCATCCCGGCGCGCTCGTAGCTGTGCATGGCTTGAAAGTATCGCTTGTGCGAAAATAACGTCCTCGCCATTTTGCCCCACTCCTCTGGAGACGAAGACACGGCAAGCTGGGGTACGTCTGCGCCCGGTGTGCAATTTTGGACGAGATCATTTGAGGACCAGTATATCTGGAGCAGGTTAGAGCGTCACGACTGCAGAAGTCAATGTCCCTCACCCGCATTGATTCAGCCGTCTCGGAGCGATCGACTACCCAGAGATTCTTTCTGGCTCTTGTAATGGCGACGTACAGGAACTTAAGCTGTAAGACAACTTAGGTACGTAATGGGGACCGGCAGGGGCAACGAACCTCGGAGCAAACGCCAGCATGGCGATTTTCGTCGAAAGTTGGAGCAGGGATCCTTGCACGCTGAGCACGGTCGATCGCATTGAGAACAACACGCCACTGAGAGACGTCGACAGTAGAGTCCTCGAAGAAGTTGTAGAGGAGAACCTAGAGAGCCCGATCGTAATGGATTCGGTGCCAACTGGAGGCGAACTTACGTCGTTAAACTCTAGGCCTTTGCTCTCGTAGAGGGTCCTATAAGCTTTCAGTATCTCAACCAGCCGCGTTTGAAGAGGGCGCACATAATTAGGCCAATATCGCCGACCTGTTTCCTTAACTTTTCCCTGGCCGCGTCATTCCGCACCAGAATGCATTGCTGCGCTCCGAATTCGATGTGATTCCCACTATTGAAATAAATAAGTCGCAGGAAACCGGAACTGAAGGTGTGTACCAACGCTGTTCCAAAAAGGAATGATTCGTATCGAACATTATCCTGGTCCCAGCCGCTGAAAAAAACTGGCTTTATGCCATCGACAATCCCTTTCTCCTCGGGCAATATATCGATTGCATATGGCCAGAACTTCGTAATGAGCACAATGACCGAGTGCGCGCACCTCACTATCCCGCCGTGCGAACGGAAGTTGGTGACGAGTTGAAATGACCTAGGCTGATGGGGTGCAATCGTTTGGACAAATTGCTGCTTCATACGTTCCTAGAATATCCGGGCAAAGCTCGCAACTCTCTCGAGTCGACAATGGCAGAGGTCACTTGCCTCGTTCCGATGCAAAAAAGCTTTCAGGTCGTCAAAACGGAACGAACTGCCGACGGAGATCGTCTGCGCTGTATCTCCTGCCCAAAACTGACCATCTGGGTTGCAGCAGATGGCTCTAAGGACTGTGCGGAGATTGAGCCCCTGTAATCTGGGTGGAGGTCGAGACATGCCCACCCTTTGCGTCAATCAACAAGTTGTCCTGGACCTCGTCGACATATCTATTTCGAGATTTTTGAGTTTTGGACCGAGAAAAATCAAGAGCAACGCGAACAGGAAATCAATCTTCTGGCCTTTCATACCATCCTGCACCATGCTACGGAGAATCGCATGCGTTCTGTCAACCACAACGTCAAGGATTGGGAAGCTTAGCGAGACGACACTAAGGTAGGGCTAACCGATCTGCGGCATCATATTCTCCACGGTTGCGCTTCATCTTTAGATAGGTCTCGAAGAGAATGTAGATGTCCTTGCGCCTGCTTGCAAACGTAGCCTGTGTTCGAATGCTAAGGTTCACATAGGTTTCATAGTCGAGGAAATGAGTCTCCGAATCCAGTGTCATCTCAGAACCCTTGATGACGCCTAGAGAGAGATGTCGAAATCGAAAACAACGTTGGAGGTGACGCAGGCATATTTACCCATGAATTCACTAAAGACAAGCGAGGCATCTGCAAGACGAAATTGGGATCACAGCGATCGACGAAGGGTAAATGAAACGAACCTATACCCTTGGTGAGAGACTGAGGAAAGTGCGCCCAGTATTCCTCCAGAAAAATGTCAAAGGATATGAAGGACTTCCGTCTCTGGAGCATGTACTCGCTAGACTCTGCTTGCTGGCCTACCCCGAGCTCATCGTCCGTTACAATTCCCGGAGGGTGACTCATGTCCGCTTCGATCATCGCAGACAGCTGGAGGTATAGACGTTAACGCAATAGATTATATAAGCAGAGGAACACCGTACCTTGTCGAACGTGATAAACATAGGGAAATGGGCGTCTTGCAGGTCGCTAAATCTCTGAGGAAGATCTTCACGCCAATTTACGGCCTCGTCTTGGTCCACCAACCCCGCTTCCTCTCTGTTCTTCTGCCTTTCGAGCAAGTCTGAAATTCCGCCCTCAGTTTTCGACGCAAGCACGAGCGATTGAAGAAGTTTTATAAAATACTCTTCGACCTTATCGGCGAGCATTCTCGACTGGGTGACAAAAAGTTGGCGCGGGCGATTAGGTCTGAGCTCGCGGTTTTGCTGCCAAGAGTTCTCGATACCCAACATTTTGAAGAGCATCGTCGTAGTTTTCCTAAATATATTGTCAGAACTTATTGTGAGGGATCCCTGATTCATACCCGGTGCCACTACGTCCCTGAACGAAACAGGAGTGGGCGTTCTCGATAATCTCTTGTTCATGAGGGCTGGAAGATGGGTACGGTGTCACACATACTCGCGACCCGAGAACAAGACCTACGACACTTGAAAGACATGAACGACTTCTTGATCCGCGAGGATGCCTACGCAAGATATGTCATAACCTTTTGGTTGAGAGAGGAGACATACTCGTGAGCAGCGCCTGGAGTGGCGAGAGTAAGTAACCCTGTCTAGCCGACTGGGCCACCAGGCACCGCAGAGTACTCACCTGGGAGAATGCGACGAATTTTTCAAGCCTATAAACAAGGGTCAGCAACACCACAGTTATCTTCTGAAGCAGTGTGCTAACACAAGTAACGCATGGAGCTTAGGAGAAGAGATCAACAAGTTTCTGGAAGGCGCAATACTTGGACGAACCTCTCCCAGAACTTCGTCACTAACAATAGGAAGTTCGTCGGGTATCATCTTCGCGTCAGGAGGTGGCGCTGCGGGGAAGGAAGCAGGTGGCACTACTTTGTCACCTTTGTGTATGGGCTCAGAACGGAACGTGCAACTGTCGCAGACTGTTCGTGCCGTGCAAGCTCTTCGGTGACGATCACGTACCGCCGTTGATATTCCTTGCCCTTTCGCGAGAGCTGATGGCCCATGGAGTCCCAAAGGCGTTTGTCCAACTGCGCGTGGGTGTATACACCAAATATCTTGATAGCTACACGCTATTTAGTAGGCAAGCATACAGTAGTTGACCTAGCGGGTCGCACCTTGACACTCGACCTAGGGTTGTTAAGTAAGTGACGCAACACCATGCCGAGTGAGCCTTCTGCCTCACCTGACTATTGAAATCCGGTACGCAATCGACCTGGTACTGTATCTCGGTGAGGTTGTGAGGGCTCCACGAAGTGGTACAGTACCCACCACAAGTCGCGAGTCTCTCGTCATCTTTGCCTCGTAGATTGGAACTGAAATATTGGTCCCCGTCAACCGTTTATGGTTGTCGTCCGAGAAGTGGCCATTCGACAGTTCCCTGTACGGCCCTTCGTGTCAGGCAATACGCAGAGAGCCGAGGCATACAAGCAGAGAGCTACTTGATCTTTTTAAGCGTGATACGAAAAAGCTTCGTATCTTTCTTCCTCATTTCCCGGAGGTTTCGGTCTGCTCTCCCCGAAATCAAAATTCGCCACTGGCCGAATCCTTCGACGCTATCAAAATACAATGCCGCCTTCATCGGTTGAACTTGAGGATATGCAGCAGGAGCTTCAAGTATCTCTATATCCTGGACCGACCGGTTGACAAGTGCGCTATCGTCTTCGACAGTAGTGTCCACGACTGCGGACGGGATATAGTTTCTTTTCAATACCTCAGAGAGGGATTTGAGACGGAAGAGGGATAGGTGAGACTGGAAGGAAAAGGGGTCATCTAGGAGCCAGGTATGGTTGACGGCAACAATCACCATAAGTATACTCTTCTGTTTGCTCAAGATCCCCTGTGCCATCTCCTTCGCTTCACTATGAGAAGTAGGTACCCCAAGGCGGAGAGCCCGGAATGGCGTCGAGTCAACTGGCTTCGCCGTCTGCCTGCTTCTTCTCGCGTGTTTTTGCGCTTTCTGGGAGCCTTTCTTCCGTTTCGCCGTTGGGAACGCTTCGTCGTCAGACGAGACTCCGTCAATCTCGGAAGAAGATGACTGGATGATGGTAACAAGGGCTTGGAGAACGGAGTTGGAATGCATTACATATTGGTGAGACGTGTCCAAGTCTTGCGCCAGGTCGTCCTCGTTTGGGGACTGAAGGAAGAGCAGGGAGACGGAGATGGTTGAGAGGAGTCTATGGCAAATGGCCTTCGGAGAATAATTGTCTAGGTTGTGTGGAAATACGTCATCGACCCAATTCAATACAACGGCGAATCTATCTTGGGACAAGGCTAGCAACGGGACGACGGGTGGGCACTGTCAAGAACGTCGCGAAGGAGTAATTGGTTGGCTCACAAGATAGGAGTAACTCCGTGCATCCCCGTAGTTCTAAAGCCACTTCGAGGACAAAAATAAGCGTGTCTGATCGGACGAACTGTTGGATAGATTCGAGTGCCACATCGATGCCCTCGTCGTCAAGATGCTTCAGTAGCTCTGGCTTAAACCACTCTAAAGCAGCGAGGCCCTTCGGTGTCGATGCATGGCGAGGATGAAAGCTGCCAGCAGAACGACTCATGATCACTTTTGCACTGCAGAGAGTGTTGAAGTTGTGTGGTACTGTAGAGGGAACGTGGTCGCGGCGCAAATAGTAATCCTAATCCTCGTGGTGAGCGCCGAGTCCGAGTGTTGCCGGTCGTCAGTGACCTGGGTACTGCATTCCCCCACCTCTCCACGCCGATGCCAAATCTCTGACTGAAATATAATGGAAGCGAGGAGCCGAGCGTGCCATTGAACTTCTTGAACGCTCAAGTTGTAGGGCACAAGTTGAACATGACCCCCTACTACACTGCCAAACGAACCAGAACCCTGTGTGACGGTTCGCCGGTGCATGTGGCCCCAGTTTAGGCTCATTCACATGCCGATTGAGAGGAGTGACGGAGTGACAGATGGCCTCAGGACAAGGCTGTCACATGCATTGTATCCTCGAATGGATATAACATTTCAATAATTATTTTTCTAATAATTCTTATGTGAATCGCGTTATTATCCCTCAAATCACACATCTCATGTGACAACATTTGCACGGTGGCGACAACTTTCTGAGCTGCCTCATGCCTACTACTGGAACCTTCGCGAGCCCAAGTTCAAGACCCTTCAGCAGATTAGTCCTGGTGGCCCTGCAAGATTTACGACCCATGCACGAGGGGACAGTGTATGGTTTCTCGATGCTCGAGGTGATGGTGAGAGGACTTGGGGTTTCTGAGCCTGGGTACTGAGTCGGACACCGCACGTCCCCATTCAACAATGGCGGCGCTGGGGCGAAATTCGAACAAGAATAGACATTACCGCGCCTCCTTCACAACACGCTCCTGTCCCGGGCATTTGTGTCGTGAACCTCTGAGAAAGGCCTTCTGTGTGGAGAGATGGTATAGTCAGCTTCGTGGGATGAGAGAAACGAGGAGAGAGCGCGAGATGCACCTGGACAAGATGCCGCGCGATCTGCGAGAGAAAGAAAGAAAACGAGGACATTCTGTAGTACAGTACTTTTTCGAGTTCAGCGTTATCGATGCCATGCCAGGCCGTAAATTACGTCTCGTACACGCGTGAGTGTTCAATGCTCAGGTAGATTCGCGTGCGACCCGGGATGCGACGCTGCGATTGGTCATGATGGACGTCGCCAAGCGTCGATAAAAACGAATAAGGAAACATCCCAGGCTTCGACATCGCCGTCGACGGACCGCTCTCGGAAGGCGGAGACGAAAACCAAATGCTGGAAAGAAGGCGCCGTGTGAGTCTGTCAATTCCAAGTTGGGATCATGCGCTGGAACTTGTGCTTGACGGGCCTGTAGCTGGGTGAGAGATCATCTTCTAGAACGACCCGGAAACAACTGCGGTGTTCTGAGGACGAGGAAGAACCTTAAGCACATGACGCATGTAGGCGCCAGGGGTGGTGCGTGATGCGTACAATCTTGCAATAGGCGCCCACTCGTCATCGTTTGCACCGAATATGTCCTCTGCCCCGTGTGTTGTGAGCGACGGTGTTTTGTCGATGACAAGAGGCGTAGTTTCGACGTGGCTCGTATCATGGTGATGATAGGAATCGAAAAAAGGCGAGCTTGTTTTCCCTGTCAACGAGGCATCGACTGAACCCACACAGCGGAAGAACCGGCCCGGATCTGCGACGTGGCTCAACAACTTGCTAGAATCTGCCCCTTCCCCTTGACTTGACTAGTAGAGTCAGCACTTGGCTAGCTTGGCTAACCGAACGGGCCATAAACTGCTTGTTTTTTCCAACAGGAAAACGGATTTCAGCGTGCTCTGACATTCTTTACGTCCAGATTATACGTCTTCTACTGCGTGCATCGGATCAATCTTGATCAATCAGGTTCTCGTCCGCGAACTCCGTCCTGCTTGACGATTCCGGTGGTTGCAAGACACAACTCCGCGAATATCTTCGCTCGCCACATTTCGAGGGTTCCATGATGATACAAATATAGTAGTCCCATTGCATCATGCACCGACCGGGTGTTGAAAGGAGTAATTCGAAAATGTTTCTCGAGGTGTCTCCGCTGTCAGGCTGAAATACTATATCTTGCCCGTCCTTCTTGTCTCGAATTCCCATTCCTTATCCTACTCTGCGATATGTCGGAGTCACCCGAATTTCCTCTGGTATACAAAAGCAACTTTTGGCGGGACTAAAGATTTTCAATATAGCCGCTCTGGCATCGGATGAAGATATAGCCACAGCAGTGGCCGTACTGGAGGGTACCTTGGATGACCATTTGTAGCCCCCATCATCTATTACCCCCTGCGACCTCCGTTCTTCTCTTGGTTACGAGATTGTCTCTCGAATTTCTCGTTTTCTTTCTCAACTCCCGCATCCTTCCAACGGACGACCAGAAGGGCTCGACGATCGTTGTCACGGTATCCAAATGGCCCCCACCATACTCGAAGACCTCTCTCTACTATTGCAGTCGGGCTCTTTGGAAGAGGTAGAGTCCGAAGGGAAGTCGAACAGAAGGACTACGCGGCGGTCGAGGAGTTCGAGGGGCGAAGCCACAACTAGCGTGCATACCCAAATTAACCATCGACTTTTTCAAGCTCTAGGGCCTCAAGTTGCTAGAACCCGCGAGTCGGCGGAGAAAATGATAGAGTCGATCGTTAACAATCAAAAAAACACCGTGAAGGTGAGCACACTACCCCCTGGAATGGTGTATGTGAGGCGCTATTCATCTTTTGACCAGTTCTTTTTTTCTTTGCTCCGACGCCCCGAAATTACAAGGCTTGTCCGCAATGCGTATTTTCCTGGAAACATACACCAGGGTGTGCGAGGGGAAATAGGCGCAACCCGTTCGTTGTCCACTACGTGGAGAAAACAGGCTGATCTTTACTTCCCGCCGGCAGCTGGGTTCGGACAGTGGCATATACTTTGCTCGCGTACATTTTTCAGTGATATGACACGAGACAATACGCTGTCTAAAACAGTGCTGGAAAGGTTGCGGTATGTTTCCGTCACTTTTTGGTCAGGTAGACCAAGGAAGATAACCCCTGCATTTACAGGGAGCTCTCCCTATGCTGTTTTTCTGAAACAAACCAAATGCGGTTAACTAGGGATGGACCAATTGATGTCTTCCGAGCTCGTCTCCCGGGGAGCACCAGGCTAGTTGTAAGGACCGCCAGTACCTTTCCGCTGTTGGCAATCCTGACGCTCTACAAGTACCTTATTGATGTAGTTCCCGAGTTTGGCAGAGACGTAAGTCAACACAATCCCTAGAGCAATCACAATTACTGAGGCTTTCGGTGGATAGCATGACATCCAAGGTTCTGTCGTTGAAGTACTCTTCTCGCACAAATGTCTGGTCGTGACACGTGACAGTTCTGAGAATTCTTGGAATTTACAGTATGGACAAATTAAATCGAACCGACTGGGAGAGGATTAGCAGGTATCAAGCAAAGAATGGTAGAGAGTATATTGAAAAGTATGGTCGCGGTATCCTCATCTTTGTTCCATAAAATAACCTTAGGTAGATGTAAAGCGAGAAAATCCCGCGGCGGGTTTTACTATTACCCCATGACATTCTATGTCAAACCCACACACAGGCAAGTTGAAACTATCTATACCGATTCCGTCCCCCAGGACCAGGAGGTGGGTGATGTAGATGAGGTGTCGCGTTGCTCTTGCTTTGGTAGGTCTCTAATCTCTGGCCACCTAGATTCATAGGTTATTCGAGTGAGTACGAAGTCCGCCTCAGATGACAAGTGGTGGTTATTCAGGTGGTATTACAGTGTCGAGCAGTACTCGATTCTTTCTCAGGTAACGCATGCAGTCTCGTTGTTGCAGCAAAAAGCTAATCACTTGCACGTATCAGAATGTCATACGTGATACCCTCGAGGGACACGAATATCCCCACGCTTTTCAGGTGTCGTAAGTACTTTTCTATCCTTGGCCGGCCTCCTGTGCGTTCTGAGGGTGATCGGATTTCGAGTTTGGAGGAGAAAGAGGTCATCGAATGCACAAAATCTTCATTCGTACTTGGTCGAAGCGGGGAAGGGTACGTAGATGTTCCTCCAACCTAACCGTGTGCCTGATTGTAGTCATTGGCAGGAAAACGACAGTGATCGTCTTTAAGATCTTTGGAATAGAACGAGCATGGCAGAACCGAGAAAGCATTGGACAACGCCCTCGGCAGCTGTTTATAACGAAGTCCCAACTTCTCGCCAATAAGGTTGAGAAAGACTATGTGAACCTCTTATTCTCGCTTCATGCAGATCCGGACGCGCCGCAATATATCTGCGAACGCATCAAACACTGGAACTCGCGCAGGGGGAATAACGTGTTGGACCAAGATTGCGCAGAAGGCATGAAAGATGATCTCCCCGAAAGGTTTAGCAAGCTCCAAGATGGCCACTTTCCATTGTTCATAACGGTAGACACTGTCGGTACGATCCTTGCGACAATGAAATGGAAACTGATGACGGCTGGATTTTCATATAGCTGTGGAGCCTCCTAGAGGCAGACATGAGGCCCTCCCCCACCGAGAGCCGACATTCACGTTCCCAGCAGAGGGACAACAAGTGGTTAGGTCGTACGGACTTGGTAACATTTGATGTCTTTAAAAAAATGTTGAATTGGCGTCACCTCCCCCAAACCCTAACCAAGGGCATTGGTGTGTCCATCCAATCTCCTTTATTGTTATTATTGCACGCCCTCTTATTTCCCCATACAGTGCCGTCGGTGGCATTTGGCGATATCATAGCTACGGTCTTTTGCGGTCTTTGGTACTTGTCTCTAAACTTCTGGTCATCCAGGGACTATCAAGGGGTAGGAGAAATCCCTAGATTTTCCAAACCACGCTCTCGACAGAAGAACCTACGAAGGTCTTACGAACAGGAATTACCCGGTGTTCAAAGCTTATCAAAAGCTCAAGCGGAAGCGGCGTGGGCGCGACTCCGCGGATAGGTGCGCCTTTAGCATAGCACGCTCAACTCGTTGCTGACCCGTTTCAAATACAGGACGCACGACCTGTTGGATGGGATAAAGGACAATGGGTTTAAAGGCGAACTTGTGGACTTCGTGTGAGTTCTCTCCCTCTCTTGACACGGTGGACTTAGTGACTCATTCGTCGCTGGAAGCTACGTGGATGAGGTGCAAGACCTACTCATCGACGCTCGACGTACGTTCGCAAGGATATTCTGTGTCGACGTCGCTTAGATGTACACCATAGTGATCGTATCCCTCTGCCGCAATGCAGATGGTTTCTTATGGGCTGGTAACACAGCTCAGACCATATCTATTGGAAGTACTTTCAGCTTCAAGCAGCTCGGGGCATTCATCTATAGATACCAAGTACGCGACTTTGAGACACTACGTGAAAGACTGACAGTTTCTTCAGAGATCAATTCAATCAGTGCGTGGGGCACCGAGTCACCCTAAGAGTTTTCAGCTCCTCGTGAACTACCGCTCTCATGCAGGCATCGTCGAGTGTTACAACGCCATAATAAATTTACTACAGCGATTTCCGGGTGCAATCGATGTTCTGCAACCAGAAGCAGGTATCGCCGCCAAAGCAGAACTACCTCCTTTCGGGTATGTGTGTCTTAATTTCCTTTGTTGCATAGCGGACGGCCCTGCATGGTTGGGTCTAAGCAGTTGGGCGTGTCGGTATTATCTTGTACGTCAAGCCATTTTTGCCCTCCATTATTCGTTTACTGTGACATCTTTGAGGACATTGCTCAATAGCAAAGGTCTTGAGTACGACGACGTAGGTTCTTTTTCGTTGTATTTCCCCACACTCCAGATGCGTCCCAGTTCACTCACATTCACAGGTTATTCTGTACAACTTCTTCGGGGAGTCTGCGTACGCAAATCTCTGGCAACATTTGACAAATGCACACTTTCGTCGACTTGAGAACCTCAAGCACGCCGCCCTGATCCATGAGGTCAGTTACACGGTCGTTCCTCGGGAACTAGAGGAATGACGCATCTCATCGACACCTTAAATGTTTATACGTCACTATAACCCGAGCAAGGCACAGGCTTTGGATCGTCGATTATTCCGACGTTTGCCTGCCGATCAAGGTTCGTGCCTTACACAAGACTCCACAATTGGCAGGACTTAAATACGAGATACAGCGGCATCTCCTAAACCGAGGGCTTGTTGTAGACCCAACTACCTCCCGGAACCCACTCGAACATTTCACCGACGGGTCTACTACCCCAGAGGAATGGTCCGAAGCAGGAAAACAACTTCTGCATCACGAAGAATTTGAAGAAGCCGCCATGGCTTTTTTAAACGCAGGAGACGACTGCATGCACTCGGTTGCTATGGCATGCCACTTGCGGGAGGTCGCTCGCGACACCCCTGAATCTGCGCCGAAGCGCCGAAAAGAAGCTTTCGCTTCTGCTGCCGGTGCATTCGAGCGTTGTGCCGGGATGACAGAAAATGAGGAGATGGGACGCTCGCGTTATGTAGCAGCCGCGCGCTGTTATGCCGAAATCGGGCGTCACACAGAGGTGGTAAGAATCCTAAAGCGAGTGAAGATGTATACCGAGGCAGCATCATATTGTTTCGATAACAATCTTCTCAAAGAGGCCGTCTCGCTTATCAAAACATTCAGGATAGACCAGGAGACGACAAACCGTATCAAGCAGGTTGCACGACTATCGTATTTGGAGGCCAAAAATTTAGAGTAAGTCTTCCGAACAACGTTTTCTAATCTCGTCTAAAAACTCTGCAGTGAGGCCGCAAAGCTGTTTGATAACGAAGGAGAATTAATGGAGTTCGTTGTTCAGCACGAACTTTGGGTAGCTCGCGCGGCCATCCTTCGGAAACAAAAGAAGTATAGAGAAGCGATCCGACAGTACTTGGACGAAGGCGAAGAATTAGACGCCCTTCAGATAACTGTCGAACATATCGACGAGGTCACGCATGACCCTGATACCTTCAATGCCATCACCGCAAAGATTTTATGGCGATACCTTTCCTTTGGTTGTCGCGGGTGGTCAGAACGCACAGGGATTCCCGCCTCCAAGGTCAACAAGCTGCTGGAAACGATTCCTCTTCAGGGACTGCGCTCCAGGGAGCAGCAAATGGTCGGTGACCCCCACGTCGTTTGATGAGTCGGCTGACCTCGATCGCGTAGCTCTCTCTCTTCAAACTTATTTTCCTCGGAAAGACCTCAACGACCTCCCAGAAAACACTCGCTGACCATATTCTTCGCTCTGATCGTCTCGACAAAGCACTCAAACTCCTGGCGCTTGACTTCTATTTTGACGACATGTGCTCTGCCCTGGATGTCACCTCACAATCTGGATTTCTTTCGTCGCTTCAGCTCTTTTACGAATATTCCCTCCTCATGAGAGACGCAGCTTCGGACAAAGCTCCATGGAATTCCCCGTGGCTCTGTACGCTCTTCCAGATCGAAAGATATAGAGAGAAGGTTTCGATAAAGCAGGGAACGCTCTTGTATGAACACTGTACGCGTGGTGGTTCATCGCGACCAAAGGAGCAGATCAAGCTGTCCCGTCAAATGTTTTCCAAGAGTCTTAATCGTCTGCTATGGGAGCGACTCAATAGCCGCATATCGGAGAAGGACCGCGTGTCGTCGAGTCTATCACTTTTTGACCTATGTATCCAGCCCCGGCCCGTCCTTCCTGAGACCTGTTGCCCCGACCACCTCGACGAAAGCTGGTTTAATCGAAGAGTCCAATTCCATCTGCAGCACGTGATGATCCTCGATAACCTTCACGCCTTCGATCTCACGAAAGGTCCCGAACGCATAGAGAGTCAGAGGTCAGTCATTCCATAGGCCCATTTTTCTCTGAATCTAATCTAGGTGTCTCGCAAAGGCGTCTCCTTGGCGCGTTGGAGAGTGCGCTCAACCCGCTCTATTACCTCAGCGGCTCGCTCGCCTCCCTAAACAAAGACTTGATACCGGAAGCTGCGAACGCCTTTGTGACGGTCCAGCGATGGGCCTTAGATGTTCTGTCTAATCTAGACCCTTCCCAAGATGATCATCAAGGAGCTTTCCTTACAGACATATGCAAAACGTTCACGCTAATGCGACTCGGACAACAAAGTCGTGTCGTTAATGAACGCCTACGCCGCATTCCGTGCGTCTGGAATCACAAGGATCCGCGACTCGTCGTCTGTCTCCCGGACGGCAGTCAGATCTATAGGTTACGTGACTTCCTGGCCTTCCTGGATGGTTCCGGAAGCCTGGAGCAAGGCGTCGAATTTTTCAGGTGCGGTTTGTCCGTCAGACCCCCGGGTACCAACATTAGTGACATAGAGAACAGCAGATACTTGGTTCAAGAGCGTCTCCCGGTCGACCTCGCAGTTCTATGCACCATAGTGGAGAGGCTGTTTGGGCTAGCCATTATGATTGCAAGACACAATGATCTCGGTAGTCTACATGGGGTGCTTCTCCCGCGTACTTGGATATTGGCGCTCTGGGGGGATTTCCTCAGGTTCAAAAAAAGGAGTCTAGCTCCTCTGGAGCATCTCGTCTCGGCGGCTGGAAGACTTTTGGTGGATATATACACGGGAGAGTATCAAAGACATGCAATAATGGACCCGGACCCCCAGAAGCGCAGTGAGTTCTACTGGCTATATTACTAACACCGAGTGACGCTTTGCAGCGCCGGCAGACTCGAAGAACAAGGCACCTAACGTTACCGAAGATATCCCGCCAAAATACATACAAGATCTGTGTGTCGCTCGCATGTTCGTATATCACGTTTTGAAGCGTAGCGTATGCTGATGTCCATGGTATCCAAAAGATGCAGGTGTCTGTGCCTCCGTGAGTGTTCACAGTCCACATCCGACGGAAAGTGACACGGGTTCTATTAGTTGGCGAAAATTTCAGAGCTTCTAGAGACGATGTCCACGTAGCGTTATCGCTCCGAAAAATTCCTTCTCCAGAGTCGGTAGCATTTCATGAGCGGTGCGTACATTTCCCTGCAAGAATAGTTCGACCTCTGAAACGATACTGGCTAGTTATATCAACGCTCGGAAGTGGGAGGATTTAGCAGATGCTCTATACCAGTTGACAACCTCACCTTTCGACCGCCTTGTCCGTCTTCGTCTTGAAAGCTCTTCTATTTCAGGACCACAAATACCGGGAGTTGATTTAATCACGTTTAAAGACATAAATGCCATCATCCCCAATGTACTCCACTCTCGCCCCGGAGATCAGTCAATCACCACTATTGGCCTTCGTGAGAACACTGGGGGATCTGACGCGGCGATTACTGGACAAATTACAGCCACAGATAGAGTCGATGGAATGGGTGATCTAACTGGTTACCAACGCTGTGAAAAGGCGGCCGAGTATTCCGAAGGTGACGCCTTTAATATCGGCGACGGAGAAGGCCCGGATAGGTCAAGAGAGGCACTCATAATCCAGATGGCTGTGCACCGATATTTACTAAAACACAGCTCCAGTGACGAGTTGAAGACCAAACGGGACCGCCATTTCGAAGCTTGCAAGGCATCTGCGGACGCTGTTCACGCCAGATACCGAAAGATCTACCTCGGTCCTGTACCTCATCTTCTTCTTTGCCTAGAGTGGATCATCTCGAGTGCCCGAGCATCAAAGAATACAACCAAAGCTCGACGTCGCGACGCAACTCTTCAGGCGCTATGGGACCTGAGGTCACAACAGACGCAAATGAAGTAAGACTTGGAAGTATTTTATTTGGCACGCGACTGAAGCAGTACCCCAGACGGATCCTTAAGGAAGCACACGAACTCAGATATCGCCTGGAGCCGGGATCCACCTTGCATCCTCTAGTAGGCCTCCCGGCTGGGTGGGACGCTACGCGAGACCTAGAACCCCTGAGAAGTGTGGTGGTGACGGTAAGGGACTTGTTCGAACACCTCTCTGATCCGAGGTTTCCCATTGTGGAGTTCGAATGTGCGTGGAACGGAATCATGCCATCAAAGTTACGAAAATGAGGTTATTCGATAGACTGACGTTGTGCGTTGTGTTCTGCGTGTTATATATCACGATTCAAAAGTCGGAGACCAACCGATAACCAAGACTGTTAGGCTAATGGATTTTTGCGAGGTGGTCACAATAGTTGATATGCGGCGAAGTTGTTTGAGGTCGGCGGTGTCATAACACAACAGTTGGACGCGAACGCATCCTTTCCGGCCGGGCCGACACCATCCTCGTCTCCCAAGTCGAACATCATGTTCAACTTGGTCTAAGTCGTTGGCGCGTCAATGCTCAGGCGCTCAGGCTCGGATCCCGTTATCCCAATTCCAATCATCGAGCAGAGTACCAAGCAATCAGTCAGTGGAGTGCAGGTGAATCATGCCCGGAGCGCGACTCGGACTCTGTTAGCACCTCCCTCTTCACTTTTCGGTGTTGTGTATATCCTGTCGTAGTTCTTGCTTACGCTTGCTTAATATTCATGTGTAGAAGTTGACAGTAGAACCTGGTTGTATACATTCGTCTGTGTGTATGACTGTCAGCTAAAGGTGTGGGATGATTAGAACCGTTGGATTGTAAAACACTATGCGATTAAGTATGCAAACAGTATGGAACATTATCTTATTTTTCGACATAGGTGACAAGACGCACCACCTCTACGGCATTCCAGATCGCGGTAGATGACGCCCTCACCAGCTCATATTCCACCCACTTCAGACCGACAGGTCCCCCAGAATCACTGCGATGTCCATGCGGGGAACCACTACGCTCTAGCGTCAACATGTTATATCACTGCCAGCGCTACTATCTCGAGCGGCACGCATTTGGCATAGTCAAATACGGCTACATCGTCCGTCCCTTACGACAAACTCCTATCTTCCCACAAGGAGAACGCCCTTCGCTTCCTGGCCTTTTTATAGGAAACCTTTCCAGGCCCGAAACCGGTTGTTACGACCTTGTTTGCTTCTAGAGACAAGAGAGCGCTTTGTCAACTAACTATTCCCCAATTACCCCCTAATAGGCAGGTCCCGAAGAAATATGGGCCGCAAGAGGTCCCTGTGAAGCTGAACTAGAAATACATGTAATCGAGATCCTCGGTATTTAGCTCTGGCTTTTCTACTACTTTCGGTTTTCGGCCTTCATATACGTGTCTCTTCCACGCACTCGCCATCGTAATGTCAAAGTCTAGCTCCTCCTTTACCCGCGGCACTTCGTCGAGGATGGCGGCAACGCGTCCGACGTAGCCTTCCAACTCCTTGAGGTCTCGGCGCTTGTGGACATCAGACGTTTCCTTGAGCTCTGCCTGGAGGCCCTCTATACGTTTGATCGTGGTACTGAGAGTGTGCGGTAATCGTTAGCTGAACTAGACTTGGCAAATGCGAATACCGTCGTGCACCCACTTTAGCTCAGTTTGCCGCTTCATAAGCTCCTCAATTTCTTGGTGCCTCCTGTTTGAGCGTGCTCGCTTTACCTTTGCTTTTTCATCCATCACTATCGTCCACGTATAGTCGAGGCAGACGAGCAAATGGGGGAGAGCTCCCAGGAAAATAGGCCGGTATAGCGACCTTTCTGGCCATTCAATGGAGTCCTGCGCTTGTGCAAAGGCTTCGAACCGGTCCTTTCGAGTCTTCGGTAGTCCAAGTCCTGGGTTGGCGATTTGATTCGCACGATGGGTCTGGAGCCGACGGTAGTAGGATTGCAACGTCCTTGCCGCGTCATGCTGTTCGGTCAAATCTTCTTCCGATATCATTGTGACTTTCGTCTCGATAGACCCAATCATCGCGACGACGTCGACAACTTCTGGTGGTGATTCTGTATCCTCCTCTTCCGAATCCTCAAAAATTGAGTCGTCGTCCTCATTTGCGCCTTCTATCAGGGCTTCAACCGAGGGGTGTGGGCCGCTTGCTTGTGCGCGTGCTTGACTAGGGACAAAGGGTGAAGCTGTTGGGTTCAGCATCGACGCAGGGCCAGCAGCCAAGCCGAGTGTTCGGCGAATGTCGTCCACATCCCGGAACTTGACAGGTTGGACCCCACGAAAGGTGCGCAGAGGGTTCTTGCTCTCGTCTATCAGGGTTACCATCTCGTCTAGCTGTGTTTGAGGGATCGACGAGGTGACAACAAGAGCAAGTCGTGGCCAATTCGGGGCGGTGACATACCTAAACTTTGTTCAACCGCGTTCTCTGCGAAAAGGGAAATCACACCGACTGGAGGAAAAGGGAGGAAAACTTCCTGGTAGAATCCTTTTTCCGGAGCGATGTAATTGAGTCCAAGATTAGATCCCTCAAGGGAACACTAGAAAGGTTGAATCCCACTAATGTGCCCTTGTGAGTACCGCCGTTAAACTGTGCTATGTAACCGAAAACCTACACAAAGAAATGATCCGGCATCTGAGCACGGTATTCACTCAGTAATGCAGGTTGAGAGAAAGTAATGTAAGTAGGGGCACACACAATCTCGCCAGGGCGAAGTTTCTAACTAGGGAGTTGAGAGCCATATTATGGTGGAGGAGGTGGTCTGTCCGCGGTGAGCAGAAATAGGCACTCTACCTATGCTTCACTCACCAGCGCTACCCGTGTAGATGCCCTCCAACAGGTCTCGGAACAGTCCCGCCATTGTCCAAGCGAAGTGGGGATGTGCGTCCTTATTTTGAACCTTATGCAATTTCCGCACGTTCTCGAGGATCCAACTCCGTGGGAGGGTTACCCCATGAAGTGATCTCGACCTCTTGAAAGACCACGCTACTACAAATGAACCTACGACAAGCTCCAGGAATCTGCACAACATAGTAACCTCAACCTGTATTTTTTGGTCGAGGATGTATCTAGAAGGGACTAGCATCGGAACGGGAAATATAGGATTAGTGGAGGACATACTTTATGAACGCTGCACCAGCATGAATACTACCTTTATCGTCCCCGCGTAAGAATCCGAGCAGCTCTAGGATAACATACCCATCTCTTTCTCCACGCATTAAAAAAGGTGGTCTATATTGCTGGACCAAACTTGTACGATTGACGTGGTCGACAAGCGTCTTGTTGTCAATGAAGGAACCTAGGTCCACCAATCTCAGCAACGACGATAAGAACCTAGGATTATACGGCTCGAGATCGTTGAGGTTGGGCCAAATCCAGTGGGTCTTCAGCGAGTCAAATGTCCGCGAAGTCAGTCGGGTAGCGTGAAGTTCGATATTCGTAGGAGACCCGAAAGGGAGGTGTATTGGGTTCATAGCATCATAAAGTCGCTCGGGCCAGTGGCTTCAGGAAGCGTGGTAAGCGTGCTGAATACTTAGGAACTTAGAAACTCACCGTTGGTAGCGGAAACCCCCATCAAAAAATTGGAGCAAGATCGAGAAATTGACTAGATACAAGTGGAACCCCAATCTCCTGTCGAACCACGTGCGGTCGAGTTTGTGTTGTCGCGTACAGTCGATGTCGGTGTAGTTACAGCGTCCGACAGCAAAATATTCACATGGATCGAATACGCGGACTTGAAGGCAACCCTTGCAATACGCTTCGAGCAGGTTTTTCAATCGTTCGCGGAGCGTGGATTGATATAAGTTGTAGAAGAATCTCACTTCTACGTCAGTGTCGTCACTTGATGGGGGTCGTGTGGATCTTTGAGAACAATTATGAAGGAATGTGCCACGTGGGAGACGTATACGACCACTCGATTGTACAGAGAATGAAAAGAGTTTCTGGATGGGGCGCCTAGCCCATGGCTCCGGTAAAATGATGGCCTCCTCAACTAGGAGTGAATAATCGTGGAGAGCGCTTGCCGTGGTGAGGATCTGGGTGTCGGTGTAACTTCGAAGGATCTGCATATCAAAATTCTGGAAAGAGTGATCAAGACAGAGGAACGCCGCAGGTTTGTTTCCGTTCGAGAAGAATGTTCTCCCCAAATCCATCAATCGATCCGTGTTCGAATTACGGATCAATTCAAACATTTGGAACTGGAAATCGGTCAATGGGAGACTAGACGAAGAATAAATGGACCCCACCTCCTGCTGGATCTTTGGATCAAGAGATTGTGAGTCAAGACGTTCACTAAGCTGCCTGATCTTTCGGAGTTTAGCGAGAGCGTCGCCGTCGATATCATCGGGCGCCACCCCGAAAGAGAGGATGTCCCACAGAGCATCGAGTAATTTCTGTGTAGCCAGTTGGGTTGCTTCGCCCGAATTCTTGTCTCTCAGAAGCACGTCAACCGCATCGAGGATCCTATTTTCGCGGATGTGAAGATCGGCGGCCTCGCAAAATTTACCTCCCTCGACAAGGATATTGACCTCAGCAATGTCAAGATCACAATCCCTGACGAATTTAAGCACCTCCTCGGGGCCAGAGAACAGGACAGATGCTTTCCTGCGAACTAGTTTGACGGGCGGCGGTAGGAAAGTGACGAAAGGACACGCACTTTAGATCTTCTCGTTGAAGATAATAGTACCTCGCAACGTCTGTGAGCTGACTCGTGACCGATGAGTCCATAGCGTTGCCGTGATTCTGGATGACAGAGACAGTCTCATCGAACATTTCCGCAAGACGATAATGCTGAGCGGCTTCTGTAAACTTGGAAGCTCTCTCAAATGCTTGGGCGGCCTTTGCATGATCTTCTAGGACGAGGTATGCTTCAGCCGCGATACGATAGTACTCGTTTCGTTCCCGCAAGATGGTTGCCTCCTGCGCCGAAGCCCAAAACGCTTCGGCAACCTCGGTGTACGCGTTCCGTCGACTGTTGTCGCCCGGGCGGTTGCGCACAGAAATCCCGCGTGCTTGTTCACGAAGATGATAGGCCTGCGCGATGGCTTTCTCACGAGGCATTTTGGCGCGCTCGTAGCTATGCATGGCTTGAAAGTATCGCTTGTGCGAAAATAACGTCCTCGCCATTTTGCCCCACTCCTCCTCGGACGAAGACACGGCAAGTTGGGGGACGACTGTGCCTGGTGTACAAATCTGGACGAGATCATCCGAGGACCAGTATATCTGATGCGAGTTAGGGCGCTACGCTCGCAAACGCAAATGTCTCTCACCCGCATTGGTTCCGCCGTCTCAGATAGATCGACTATCCAGAGATTCTTTCTGGCTCTTGTGATGGCGACGTACAGGAACTTCAGCTGTGGGACAACTTAGGTACATGAAGGGAAGCTGGTGATGGCAACGAACCTCGGAGCAAACCCCGGCATGGCGACTTTCATCGAAAGTTGGAGCGGGGATTTTTTCACGCCGAACACGATCGACCGCATTGAGAACAACGCGCCACTGGGAGACGTCGATAGTAGAGTCCTCGAAGAAGTTGTAAAGGAGAACCTATAAATTCCGATCGCAATGGAGTCGGTACCGACAGGAGGCGGACTTACATCGTTAAACTCCAAGCCCTTGCTCTCGTAGAGGGTCCTGTAAGTGTTCAGCACATCACCCAACCGCGCCACGAAGAGGACGCACATAATCAGACCAATATCGCCGACCTGTTTCCTTAACTTCTCTCTGGCGGCATCGTTCCGCACCAGAATGCATTGCTGCGCCCCGAATTCGATATGATGTCCGCTGTTGAAGTGTATTAGCTGCAGGCAACCTGGACCAAAACATGTACGGACGCTGTTCCAAAAAGGAATGATTCGTATCGAACATTATCCTGGTCCCAACCACTGAAGAAGACCGGCTTTATGCCATCGACAATCCCTTTCTCCTCAGGCAAGATATCAATTGCATACGGCCAGAATTTGGTGACGAGTACTATGACCGAGTGCGCGCAGCTCACTATCCCGCCGTGCGAGCGGAAGTTGGTGACGAGTTGAAATGACCTAGGCTGATGGGGTGCAATTGTTTGGACAAATTGCTGCTTCATACGTTCCTAGAATATCCGGACAAAGCTCGCAACTCTCTCGAGTCGACAATGGCAGAGGTCACTTGCCTCATTCCGATGCAAAAATGCTTTCAGATCGTCAAAACGGAAAGAACTGCCGACAGAGATTGTCTGCGCGGTATCCCCCGCCCAAAACTGACCATCTGGGTTGCAGCAGATGGCTCTGAGGACTGTGCGGAAATTGAACGCTCTCTATCTGGGTAAAGATCGAGCCATGCCTACCCTTCGCATCAATCAATAAGTTATCCTGGACCTCGTCGACATATCTATTTCGAGATTTCTGAGTTGTGAATCGAGAAAATTAAGAGAGGCGCGAACAAGAAATCAATCTTCTTGCCCTTCATACCATCCTGCACCATGCTACGGAGAATCGCATGCGTTCTGTCAGCCACATCGTCAAGGTTTGGGAAGCACGGCAAGAACATATCAGAACCAACCGATCTGCGGCGTCATATTCTCTGCGGTTGCGCTTCATCTTTAGATAGGTCTCGAAGAGAATGTAGATGTCCTTGCGCCTGCTTGCAAACGTAGCCTGTGTTCGAGCACTAAGGTTCACATAAGTTTCATAGTCGAGGAAATGAGTCTCCGAATCCAGTGTCATCTCAGAACCCTTGATGACGCCTAGAGAGAGATGTCGAAATCGAAAACAACGTTGGAGGTGACGCAGGCATATTTACCCATGAATTCGCTAAAGACAAGCGAGGCATCTGCAAGACGAAATTGGGATCACAGCGATCCACGAAGGGTAAATGAAACGAACCTATACCCTTGGTGAGAGACTGAGGAAAGTGCGCCCAGTATTCCTCCAGAAAAATGTCAAAGGATATGAAGGACTTCCGTCTCTGGAGCATGTACTCGCTAGACTCTGCTTGCTGGCCTACCCCGAGCTCATCGTCCGTTACAATTCCCGGAGGGTGACTCATGTCCGCTTCGATCATCGCAGACAGCTGGAGGTATAGACGCTAACGCAATAGATTATATAAGCAGAGGAACACCGTACCTTGTCGAATGTGATAAACATAGGGAAATGGGCGTCTTGCAGGTCGCTAAATCTCTGAGGAAGATCTTCACGCCAATTCATGGCCTCGTCTTGGTCTACCAACCCCGCTTCCTCTCTGTTCTTCTGCCTTTCGAGCAAGTCTGAAATTCCGCCCTCAGTTTTCGATGCAAGCACGAGCGATTGAAGAAGTTTTATAAAATACTCTTCGACCTTATCGGCGAGCATTCTCGACTGGGTGACAAAAAGTTGGCGCGGGCGATTAGGTCTGAGCTCGCTGTTTTGCTGCCAAGAGTTCTCGATACCCAACATTTTGAAAAGCATCGTCGTAGTCTTCCTGAAACATCCTGTAAGAACTTATGACGAAGGATCCCTGAATCATACCCGGTGCCACTACGTCCCTGAACGAAACACGAATGTGCGTGCTCGATAATCTCTTGTTCATGGGGGCTGGAAGATGGATACAGTGTCACACACTAACATGCTTGCGAACTAAGGACAAGACCTACGACACTTGAAAGACATGAACGACTTCTTGATCCGCGAGGATACCTACTCGAGGTGTATGCCATAAAATTTTGGACTGAAAGAAGGAAACATACTCGTGAGCAGCGCCTGTAGTGGCGTGAGTAAGCAATTATGTCTAACCCACGAGGCACCGCAGAGGTCTTACCTGGGAGAATGCGACGAATTTTTCAAGCCTATAAACGTGGATCAGCGGATCCATAGTCATCTTCTAAAGCAGTGCTAACACAAGTAACGCATGGAGCTTAGGAGAGGAAATCAGCAAATTTCCGGAAGGCACTATATGCAAACAAACCTCTCCCAAAACTTCGTCACTGACAGTAGGAAGTTCGTCAGGGATCATCTTCAGGTCAGGAGGCGGCGCTGCGGGGAAGGAAGTAGGTGGCACAACTTTGTCGCCTCTGTGTATGGGCTCAGCACGGAACGTGCAACTACCGCAGCTTAGCTGTGTCGTGTAAAGTCCTCTGTAAGGAACACGTACCGTTTTTGATATTCCTTGCCCTTTCGCGAGAGCTGATGACCCATGGAATCCCAAAGGCGTTTGTCCAGTTGCGCATGGGTGTATATGCCAAATACCTTGATAGCTACACGAAATTTAGTGCACAGAGTTGCAGTAGCTGATCTGGCGGATCCCACCTTGACATTCAACCTAGGGTTGTTGAGTAAGTGACCCAACATCAAAGCCGAGCCTTGCGCTTCACCTGACTAGCGAAATCTGGTACGCAATCGACTTGGTACTGTGTCTCGGTGAGGATATGAGAGCTTATCAAGTAGCACGATACACACCACAAGTCGCGAATCGCGCGTCATCTTCGCTTCGTAGATTGGAACCGAAATATTTGTACCCGTCAACCGTTTATGGTTGTCATCCGAGAAATGTCCATTCGACAATTCCCTGTACGGTCCTTCGTGTCAGGTAACAGGCAGAGAGCGGAAGGGTACGAATAGATAGTTACTTGATCTTTTTGAGCGTGATGTGAAAAAGATTCCTGTCCTTCTTCCTCATTTCCCGGAGGTTTCTGTCTGCTCTTCCCGAAATCAAAATTCGCCACTGACCAAATCCCTCGACACTGTCAAAATATAATGCCGCTTTCATTGGCTGAACCTGAGGATAAGCAGCAGGGACTTCTGCAAGTATCTCGGTATCTTGGTCCGACCTGTCAGCTAGTGCGCCATTGTCCTCGACAACGGTTTCCACGACCGCAGGCGGGATATAGTTTCTCTTCAATATTTCGGAAAGTGACTCGAGACGGAAGAGGTATAGGTGGGACTGGGGGGAAAGGGAGTTAGTCTAGGAGGAAGGAGTGTCGTCGTACGCCAACAATCACCATGAGGATACTCTTTTGTTTACTTAAGATCTCCAGCGCCATCTCCTTCGCTTCACCGTGAGAAGTAGGTACCTCGAGGTGGAGGGCCCCGAACGGCGTCGAGTCAACTGGCTTCGTCATCTGCCGGCCCCTTCTCGCGTGTTTTCGAGCTTTCTGGGAGGTTTTCTTCCGTTTCATCATCGGGAACGCTTCTTCGTCAGATGAGCCCCCGTCAACTTCGGGAGGCGGCGACTGAATGATGGTAACAAGAGCCAGGAGCACGGAGTTAGAAAGTACTACATATTGGTGAGATGCGTTCAAGTCTCGCAGTAGGTCGTCCTCATCTGGGGGCTGGAGGAAGAGGAGGGACACGGAGACGGTCGACAAGAGCCTAGAGCAGACGGCATTTGGGGAATAACTGTCTAGGTCGTCTGGAAATACGTCGTCGACCCAATTCAGTACGAAGGTAAATCTATCTTGGGACAAGGCTAACAAAAGACGACGGGCGGGTACAGTCAAAAACGTTACGCTGGAGTAATTGGTTGGCTCACATGATAGGAGTAACTCCGTGCATCCTTGCAGCTCTAAAGCCACTTCGAGGACGAAAATAAGCGTGTCTGGTTGTACGAACTGTTGTATAGACTCGAGTGCGACTTCGACACCCTCATCGTCAAGATGCTTCAATAGCTCTGGCCGAAACCACTCCAAATCGGGGAGGCCTTTCGGAATCGATGAATGCCGACGATGTAAGCTAACAATGGGAGGACTCATGGTATACCTTTCGGAATGCAATGGGTATTGCCAAAGTCGGTGTCACCAGGTGGGTTAGACGATGAAAGGAACGTGGTCGCGGGCGCAAATAGTAATTCTAATTCCTATTGAGTCAATTGAGCGCCGAGTGTTACCTACTGCGACAAGCCCTCGTAGCGTAGTCATCCTGCTGCAACGAAATATACAAGGATGAACATCACTACGGCTCCTTCATGGTATAGGAACCATTCCAATTCCCACCCCTCCGCCAGCGCACGTGTTCTCCGCCCAAAACCTCTACTCGACCTTTCCCACGCCCACGCGCTCTCGTCTGCGCGCGCGAATGTCGACATCTGGCGCTACGCGTCCATTCACAGATCCGTCGCGCCAAAGGTGCAAAGCGGCATCATGAATGGAAGGATCGGTCGGGGCGTCGCGTGTGGGCGGTCTGCGTAGTTGTGAGCCTGCCAGTGTGAGGAAGACGTCCTGCGTTGGAGAGACGGTGTGGTCAGCGTCGTGGGACGAGAGAAGCAAAGATGATAGAGTGCGACGCGCACGTACCTAGACGAGATGCCACGCGATCTACGAGAGAAAAAGAAATGCAGACGTTCTGCAGTACTTCGCAGAGTGCTCTGCCGAGCTCAGCGTTGTCGACCCTGCCAGGCTTTGACGTCCCCATCGATGTACTGCTCTGGAAGGCGAACACAAACACACGAACGCTGGGAGGAAAGCGCTGCGTGAGTCTCCTCTATTTCAAGGCGGGATCGTGCGTTTATAGTTGGATCATATGGTCCTTGAGATCTTCATCCAACGATCCGGACACAACCATGGTATTTTGAGGGTGAGGAATTCGAACCAACCCCGGCACACGACGCACGTAAGTACAATGGGCCCGATAGATGACGCGTACAATCTTGTAATGGATTGCCCAGTCATCATCGTCTACGCTGAATATGTCCTCGAGCTCCGCCCCGCATGTTGTGAGCGACGGGGTTCAATAAATAATGTCGACGACAAGGGGTATGGGGTTGCGATATGTCTCGTCATTATGAAGAGGATGGGATCGGTGGTTAAGGAGGAACTTTAGGAATAAAAATTGAAAGGGGTGAACTCTGGTGACGTTTCCCCTGCCAACAACGAGATCGAATTGACAATATCCCAAGTTCGAAGAGCGAGCACAGCAGAATATCCTACTAGCGACGCGCTCAACAACTCCAAGCAAGTGACTCTTAATAGCTTGTTTACTGAACAGCAAGCATACCTTTTTGTTCAACATGAAAAACGTTCGATTTCGGAATACTCCATCATTTTCTGTACTAGGGGTCGACTTCGTCGACTATGACCTTGCTTGGTCGCGTTTGTTGTGCGCTAAGCTACCTTCATGGAGCACGATTTGTTGACCGATGATCCCAATTCTTTCTTTCCGAATTGTATTGTGCTACACCAAGTTTTTTGTCAGCCGTTGGTTGGCGCTCGCACCGTGTTGGAAATGTCCTCATTGAAAAAAGAACGACAGGCGATGCAGTTGCGTCCGTTGTAGGACGGGTTCTTCCCACGCATCTCAATTGTGGTCCGAGGGGCAATTTCGTCAGAAGTGACCCCTATGGTGGTAGCGAGAATGGAAGAAGATGGTGGCATCAATTGGGCCGGTCATGTCCATCACATCTTGCGTATTAAGACATAAGTTGACACGTTGCCTCCGGGGAAATATCAGCCGATGAGGATTCGCTCAGGGAGGGTGAGGAGTTGTAACTCCAAAGGGGCGTCTCCGACCCACATCTCATCGGCTAGGGATAGAGCAGGTTTCTTGTCTCGTCAGAGGTCCAATGTACACGAATGACAGACATTTGCAAATAAAATGCCTGCTTTATCATGGTGTAAACATCCATCACTGGTGTGTAGAAGCATCCCATTAGTGAGAACATGAGCAGGATGAGATTTGGCGGGAGATTTATTTTTTTTGTTTTCCAGATCTGATATTTTCACAGGGCAGATTTCTTTGGTGAAAAGGCGGCCTGCGCACACGGCACATACTGATGTCGACGTCACACTGTTTCCAGTCGCGTCGATAAATTTGGACAAATGATGTCGTCGACAATTTTCCGAAACAGGATGCAAGAATTTGTCGATTTCTGCATCTACCAAGAACGAGGATTGCTCGATTCTCTCTTCAATTTCGTACTCAATTTTTTGACGCTTCTTGTTACGACAAACGTTTTCCAGAATTGAACGGTGATTGTCAGTGAGGTGAGATACAGCGTCCTGTAGACTTGCGCGAGTTCTTTTTTCTCTGGACAAGAAAGTCTGGGGGGGTAGAGCACTTGTAATTTCATTCTTTGTCAAACTGTTGAAAACAGCGGACAATGGTGAAGGCGAATTCATATGTGTGCGCGAGACAGTGTGACGAGATTTAAAAACAGGAGGTCAGCGTAGACTTCACAGATGTTTTTTTCGGAGCTGTATATTTACACATGTTTGCGATTTGCACGGCTTATGTAATTCCCACTTTCACCATGACCTTGACAAGCAAGGTGATTACTGTAGTAGAGATGATCGATCGCGTCAGCAGTCTTGGCCAATCTCAGGCTCGTCCGAGTCCCGCTTGACTCCGGTAGTCGCAAAACACGACTCTCGCGAACACTTTCGTTCGCCACATTTCGAGATTTAATGTGGTCATGTGGTAATCCTTGCGATCAACGAGGTGTTGAAGAGAAGACTTCGAAGTTGTTTCTCGAGCTCTCCGTGGTCAGGCAGAAATACTAAATCATTCCCGTCTTTCTTATCTTTAATCCCCGTTCCTTCAGCAACGTGCCCTGCGAACTCCGGAGATACCCGCACTATCTGCACGGTACCATTCAACCTCGACCGTACCCTCTAAAAGCTCTAACTGACGAGGTTCTTCCACCGGACCTTAAGTTTGAGATGGACCACCTTGGAGAGTGTAGCGGAAAGTTGGCTGAGTACCTGGGCTATGTGCGAAACTTGCCAGTTAATCCCTTGGCTTAAGATGGCTATCGCAACAGGGTGCCTGTCTGGAGGTAGATGGATCGGATGAGGATGCGTGGTGAAGGTGACCCGAGAAAGGTAACATATGGACGCCCGAATAGGGTTATCTATGGAGTGATCGAAGAACTTGGAGCAAGACTTGGAGAGTTGAGCAACGTGAAAGTCAACAAGCTGATTCAAGTAAGTTATGAAAGCCCCATTCAATTGAAGGCCGTCAATTCGGACAATGGGCACCTACTCGCTAGCACCCTAGAATCGAAAGTATGTGAGAGTATGGAAGGACGGTTCGTATTACAGTTCGTGTCACAGGAGGCAGGCGTGTCCGATCAGGGCGGGGAGTAGCCGATTGGAAGACAATGATAACGGTTTCGAGCGCGACAACGTGAGGTAAACACATTGAAAAAACGTGTGCATTAATTGGGGTCTTCCTGCAGGAAGCGCCGCTCTGTCTACTTCACGAGCTGGGAAAATAAGTGCCTATCACGACTTCATCGCTATCATTGGCGGCTTTTTCCGCAGCTTTTTCCCAGCTTTCATCCCTTGATGGCTCTGTCGGGGGCAGCACGTTTCTTGGCACGTTTACTAGACCCTTCTGCTTGTATTTCCGGCTCGAGTAAAATCTGTGACCAGAAGGTTGATGAGAGGGATGAAACGAAGAACAATGGCGAACAAAGACACGTTGCTTTACGTTTGTTAGATGTCATACCGTACTCCTAGTTCGGGAAAAGCTGTTCGTTGCAAGGTTCGTTGTGTTAATACCTCTATAAGTTTTGGGGCTGACTTTATCTGATCACGGTACCAATTCAAGGCGTACGTTGACTGCCATTCTCGCAGTCATTTGACTTGTTTCCACCGCTTGTCTGCGTGCCTGCCTACTGCAACCAAAACTACTAACGGGAGCTGTACTATAAGTTACGCTCGACCGTACCATTTGCAGAGGATCACGCAGGCGCGGGGGGAGTGCAGTCTGATGCCCGCATCTGCTAGCGAGGACAAGGGTCATGCACAATTGAGAACATCGGGTTTTTACTGTAAGCCGGATGACCTGAAGCTGGAATTGATTCAAAGTCAGACTGTCTCACGAGGTGATGCGCAACGTTTCCGGTAGTCGCAAGACATAACTCCGCGAAAACCTTCGCTCGCCACATCTGAGATCCAAGGATAACCCAAACATGGCAGTACCATAGCGTCTTACGCCAACGAAGTGAAGGGAATACTTCGAAATTGTTTGTTCAACCTCGAGGCATCACGGTAAAATGCTATATATTCTTCTTTCTCGAATTCCTATTCTTCATCCTACTCTGCGATATGTCCGAGTCACCCGAATTTTCCTCTGGGGTACAAAAGCAACTTTTGGCAGGACTGAAGATATTCAATGTAGCCTCTCTCACATCGGATGAAGACATAGCCACAGCAGTAGCCGTGCTGGAGGGTACCTTGGATGAGCATTCAATGGCTCCCATCATCCACTGTTCCCTTCAACTCGGGCATCCCTATGCATTCGAGTTCATGATATCTTGTATGTTCGAACTCCTTGTTCTGTATTGGGACATACATGATACTCGCCACAGCTGTCAACGATGTTACTTGCGCATGCATCTTGGGTTTTGTCCTCGATAAATTCCCTTCCGAGTCGAACATTAGCGCATTCCGCTCTTCTCTTGGCTATGAGATCGTCTCTCGACTTTCTCGTTCGCTCTCCCGACTCCCGTATCCTTCCAACGGGCGACCAGAGCGGCTCGACGATCATTGTCACGATACCCAACGGGCCTCCACTACACTCGAAGACCTTTCTATACTATTGCAGTCAGGTTTTTTGGAAGACACAGAGTCCGAAGGGAGGCCGAACAGAAGGACCACGCAGCAGTCTAGGGGTTCAAGGGGTAAAGGCACAACCGACGTACATACCGAAATCTACGATCGACTTTTTCAAGTTCTAGGGTCTCAAGTCCCTAGAACCCGCGACTCGGCGGAGGAAATGATAAAGTCGATCATTGACAGCCAAAAGGACACCCTGAAGGTAAGCACACCACCCCCCGGAATGGTCTACGAGAGGCGCCACTCAACTTTTGACCAGTTCTTCTTCGCCCTGCTTCAACGCCCCCAACTTACAGAGCTTTTCCGCAATGCATACTTTCGTGGGAACACGCACCAGGGGCGGAAAGTTGTCACCGCCTCGCCACAGGCAATGGGGGCAACCCATTCTTCGTCCGCTACAGGGGGAGACCCAATACGGGCTGATCTTTACTTCCCACCGGCGGCCGGGTTTGGACAGTGGCGTATACTTTGCTCGCGTGCCTTTCTCAGTGATATGAAACGAGACAATGCGTTGTCTAAAGGAGTGCTGGAAAGGTTGCGGTACGTTTCTGTTATTTTTTTTGGTCAGGTAGACGACTTAGCATTCACAGGGAGCTTTCCTTGGGTTGTTTTTCTGAAACAAACCAAATGCGATTAGCAGGGGATAGTCCTATTGGTGTCTTTCGAGCCCGTCTCCCAGGTGGTGCGAGGATGGTGGTAAGGACCGCCAGTACCTTTCTGTTGCTCGCAATCCTGATGCTCTACAAGTACCTTATCGATGTTGTCCCAGAGTTTGGCAGAGACGTAAGTTGACATTATCCCTAGAGCAATGGCCATTACTAAGACTTTCGTGGAACAGCACGAAATCCAAGGTTCTGTCGTTGAGATAATCTTCTAGCACGAATGTCTGACCGTGGCACGCAACAGTTCTGAGGATTCTTGGAATCTATAGTATGGACAAGTTGAATCGAACAGACTGGCAGAGAGTTGGCAAGTATCAGGCAAAGAAAGGTAGAGAGTATATTGAAAAGTATGGTCGCAGTATCTCCGTCTTTGTTCCATACAATAACGTCAAGTAGGTGCAAAGCAAGAAAATCCCGCGGCGGGTTTTACTATGACCCTATGACATTCGATGCCACCGCAACAAAAGTTGAAATTATCTCTACTGATTCCGTCCTCCAGGACCAAGAGATGGAAGAAATGGATGAGGTATCGCGTTGCTTTTACATTTGTGAGTCTCTGACCTCTGGCCACATAGATCCATAGGTTATTCGAGTGAGTACGAAGTCCACTTCTGATAACAAGTGGTGGTTATTCAGGTGGTACTACAGTCTCGAACAGTACTCGGTTCTTTCTCAGGTAATGCATGTAGTCCTGCCGTTGCGGCAGAATGCTGATGACCGTACGGATTAGAACATCATACGTGATATCCTCGAAGGCCACGAATATTCTCACATTTTTCAGGTCTCGTAAGTACTTTTTCGTCTTCCGTCAACCTACTTGTACGTTCTAAGGGCGCAAATTTCAAGATGGGAGGAGAAAAAGGTCATCGAATTCACAAGATCTTCATTCGTACTTGGCCGAAGCGGGACGGGGTACGTAGATCTTCCTCAGACCTCCGGCGTGTGCCTAATCGTAGCCATTGGCAGGAAAACGACGGTGATCGTCTTTAAAATATTCGGAATAGAACGAGCGTGGCAAAACAGAGGAAGCATTGGACCACGTCCTCGGCAGCTGTTCCTAACGAAGTCCCAGCTTCTCGCCAATAAGGTTGAGCATGAATATGTGGACCTCTTATTCTCGCTTTACGCAGGTCCGGACACGCCACAATATGTCTGCGAGCGCATCAAACACTGGAACTCGCGCAGGAAGAATAATGCGTTGGACCAAGATGGCGCAGAAGGCATGAGAGATGATCTCCCCGAAAAATTTAGTGAGCTCCAAGACGGCCACTTTCCTTTGTTCATAACGGTGGACACTGTCGGTACGACCCCTGTGACAATGAAACGGAAACTGATGATGGCCGGATTTTTATACAGCTATGGAGCCTCCTAGAGGCAGACATGAAGCCGTCCCCATCCGAGAGCCGACATTCGCGTTCCCACCAGAAGAACAGCAAGTGGTTAGGTCGTACGGACTTGGTGACATTTGATGTTTTTAAAAGAGCGTATTGGTGTCACCTCCCCCAAACTTTGACCAAGGGCATTGGTGTGTCCATCCGATCTCCTTTATTGTTGTCATTGTACGCCCTCTCAACTCCCCATGCAGCGCCGTCTGTGGCATTTGGTGACATCATTGGTGCGGTCTTATTCGGTCACTTGTACCTATCTCTAAACTTCTGGTCGCCAAGGGACTATCAAGGGGTCGGAGAAATCCCTAGAGTTCCCAAACCGCGCTCTCGACAGAGGAACCTATGAAAGTCTCACTAACAGGAATTACGCGGTGTTTGAAGCTTATCAAAAACTCAAGCGGGAACGGCATGAGCGCGACCCCGCGGATAGGTGCGCCTTTAGCATAGCATGCCCAACCCGATGCTGACTGGATCTCATCCAGAACCCACGACCTGTTGAACAGGATAAAGGAATATGGGCTTAAAGGCGAGCTTGTCGATTTTGTGTGAGTTCCCTCCTCTCTTGACTCAGTAGACTTAGTGACTCATCTGTCGCTGTAAGTTACGTGGACGAAGTGCAAGACTTACTTCTTATCGACGCTCGACGTACGTTCGCAAGGATATTCTGTGATGACGTCACTTATATGTATAACCTAGTGATCGTATCCCTCTGCCGAAATCCTGATGGTTTCTTATGGGCTGGTGACACAGCTCAGACCATATCTATTGGAAGTACTTTCAGTTTCAAGCAGCTCGGGGCGTTCGTCTATAGATACCAAGTACGTGATTTTGAGGCACCATGCGAAAGGTTAACCATTTCTTCAGAGATCAATCCAATCAGTGCGCGGGGCCCCGAGTCAACCCAAGGGGTTTCAGCTACTCGTGAACTACCGCTCTCATGCCGGCATCGTCAAGTGTGCCAACGCCATAATCCAGCTGCTACAGCGATTCCCAGGTGCAATCGATGTTCTGAAACCGGAAGCAGGTGTAGCTGGGAAAGCAATGCCTGTGTTTTTTCATAGTGGTTGCCTTCCTTCTCTAGAACGGGATTTCTTCCTTTTGTCGAAGTGAGTACGCACAACCTCCTTTTGGACGTGCGTGTCTTGAACAATGTTGGTTCATAGCGGACAGCCCTGCATGCTTGGGTCTAAGCAGTGTGCGTAAATATACCCCCTTTTATCGCAGATTATATAGACAGTCTTATTCTGGATACCAGGTATCATTGTGAGGGACGACGCTGCTCGTCAGAGGCTCAAGGGAGATATCGGGCGTGTCGGCATTATCCTGCACGTCGAGCCATTTTTGGCCTGTATTACTCGCTTACTGTGATACCTTTCAGGACATTACTCAATAGCAAAGGTCTTGAGTACGATGACGTGAGTTCTACGTGTTTCCCAACACTCCAAAATGCGTCTCAGCTTATCCACTGAACCGCACTTCCACACTCACAGGTCATTCTGTACAATTTCTTCGGGGAGTCTGCAGACGCAAATATCTGGCAGCATTTGACAGATGCTCACTTTCGTCCACTTGAGGGATCGAAATATGCCGCCCTGGTCTATGAGGTCAGTTACACGGTCGTTCCTTGGGGACTGTATGAATGACATATTCCGTCGACAGCTTAAATGCTTGTATGTCGCTATAACCCGAGCAAGGCACAGGCTTTGGATTGTCGATTATTCCGACGTTTGCCTGCCGATCAAGGTTCGTGCCTTCCTTACAATTCCATTATTGGCGGAACATCGATACGAGGCACAGCGGCATCTCCTAAACCTCGGGCTTGTTTCAGACCCACCTACCTCCAAAAACCCGCTCGAACATTTTACCAATATATCTACTACCCCAGAGGAATGGTCCGAAGCAGGAAAGCGACTTCTGCATCACGAAGAATTTGAAGAAGCCGCTATGGCTTTTTTAAATGCGGGAGATGACTACATGCACTCGGTTGCTATGGCATGCCACTTGCGGGAGGTCGCTCGCGACACCCCTGAATCTGCGCCGAAGCGCCGAAAAGAAGCTTTCGCTTCTGCTGCCGGTGCATTCGAGCGTTGTGCCGGGATGACAGAAAATGAGGAGGTGGGACGCTCGCGTTATGTAGCAGCCGCGCGCTGTTATGCCGAAATCGGGCGTCACACAGAGGTGGTAAGAATCCTAAAGCGAGTGAAGATGTATACCGAGGCAGCATCATATTGTTTCGATAACAATCTTCTCAAAGAAGCCGTCTCGCTTATCAAAACATTCAGGATAGATCAGGAGACGACAAACCGTATCAAGCAGGTTGCACGACTATCGTATTTAGAGGCCAAAAATTTAGAGTAAGTCTTCCGAACAACGTTTTCTAATCTCGTCTAAAAACTCTGCAGTGAGGCCGCAAAGCTGTTTGATAACGAAGGAGAACTAATGGAGTTCGTTGTTCAGCACGAACTTTGGGTAGCTCGTGCGGCCATCCTTCGGAAACAAAAGAAGTATAGAGAAGCGATCCGACAGTACTTGGACGAAGGCGAAGAATTAGACGCCCTTGAGATAGCTGTCGAACATATCGACGAGGTCACGCATGACCCTGATACCTTCAATGCCATCACCGCAAAGATTTTATGGCGATACCTTTCCTTTGGTTGTCGCGGGTGGTCAGAACGCACAGGGATTCCCGCCTCCAAGGTCAACAAGCTGCTGGAAACGATTCCTCTTCAGGGACTGCGCTCCAGGGAGCAGCAAATGGTCGGTGACCCCCACGTCGTTTGATGAGTCGACTGACCTCGATCGAGTAGCTCTCTCTCTTCAAACTTATTTTCCTCGGAAAGACCTCAACGACCTCCCAGAAAACACTCGCTGACCATATTCTTCGCTGTGATCGTCTCGACAAAGCACTCAAACTCCTGGCGCTTGACTTCTATTTTGACGACATGTGCTCTGCCCTGGATGTCTCCTCACAATCTGGATTTCTTTCGTCGCTTCAGCTCTTTTACGAATATTCCCTCCTCATGAGAGACGCAGCTTCGGACAAAGCTCCATGGAATTCCCCGTGGCTCTGTACGCTCTTCCAGATCGAAAGATATAGAGAGAAGGTTTCGATAAAGCAGGGAACGCTCTTGTATGAACACTGTACGCGTGGTGGTTCATCGCGACCAAAGGAGCAGATCAAGCTGTCCCGTCAAATGTTTTCCAAGAGTCTTAATCGTCTGCTATGGGAGCGACTCAATAGCCGCATATCGGAGAAGGACCGCGTGTCGTCGAGTCTATCACTTTTTGACCTATGTATCCAGCCCCGGCCCGTCCTTCCTGAGACCTGTTGCCCCGACCACCTCGACGAAAGCTGGTTTAATCGAAGAGTCCAATTCCATCTGCAGCACGTGATGATCCTCGATAACCTTCACGCCTTCGATCTCACGAAAGGTCCCGAACGCATAGAGAGTCAGAGGTCAGTCATTCCATAGGCCCATTTTTCTCTGAATCTAATCTAGGTGTCTCGCAAAGGCGTCTCCTTGGCGCGTTGGAGAGTGCGCTCAACCCGCTCTATTACCTCAGCGGCTCGCTCGCCTCCCTAAACAAAGACTTGATACCGGAGGCTGCGAACGCCTTTGTGACGGTCCAGCGATGGGCCTTAGATGTTCTGTCTAATCTAGACCCTTCCCAAGATGATCATCAAGGAGCTTTCCTTACAGACATATGCAAAACGTTCACGCTAACGCGACTCCGACAACAAAGTCGTGTCGTTGATGAACGCCTACGCCGCATTCCGTGCGTCTGGAATCACAAGGATCCGCGACTCGTCGTCTGTCTCCCGGACGGCAGTCAGATCTATAGGTTATGTGACTTCCTGGCCTTCCTGGATGGTTCCGGAAGCCTGGAACAAGGCGTCGAATTTTTCAGGTGCGGTTCGTCCGTCAGACCCCCGGGTACCAGCATTAGTGACATAGAGAACAGCAGATACTTGGTCCGAGAGCGTCTCCCGGTCGACCTCGCAGTTCTATGCACCATAGTGGAGAGGCTGTTTGGTCTAGCCATTATGATTGCAAGACACAATGATCTCGGTAGTCTACATGGGGTGCTTCTCCCACGTACTTGGATATTGGCGCTGTGGGGGGATTTCCTCAGGTTCAAAAACAGGAGTCTAGCTCCTCTGGAGCATCTCGTCTCGGCGGCTGGAAAACTTTTGGTGGATATATACACGGGAGAGTACCAAAGACATGCAATAATGGACCCGGATCCCCAGAAGCGCAGTGAGTTCTACTGGCTATATTACTAACACCGAGTGACGCTTTGCAGCGCCGGCAGACTTGAAGAACAAGGCACCTAACGTTACCGAAGATATCCTGCCAAAATACATACAAGATCTGTGTGTCGCTCGGATGTTAGTATATCACGTTTTGAAGCGTAGCGTATGCTGATGTCCATGGTAACCAAAAGATGCAGGTGTCTGTGCCTCCGTGAGTGTTCACAGTCCATATTCGACGGAAATTGACGTTTTATTAGTTGGCGAAAATTTCAGCGCTCTTAGAGACGACATTCACGTGGCGTTATCGCTCACAACGGTTCCTTCTCCAGAGTCGGTAGCGTTTCATGGACAGTGCGTACATTTTCCTAGAAGAATAGTCCGACCTTTGAAACGATACTGGCTAGTTATATCAACGCTCGGAAGTGGGATGAGTTAGAAGAAGCTCTGTACCAGTCGACAACCTCACCTTTCGACCGCCTTGTCCGTCTTCGTCTTGAAAGCTCATCTATTTCGGGACCACAAATACCGGGGGTTGATTTAATCACGTTTAAAGACATAAACGCCACCATCCCCAATGTACTCCACTCTCGCCCCGGAGATCACCCAATTACCACTGTTGGCTCTCATGAGAGCACTGGAGGATCCGACGCAGCGATTACTGGACAAGTTACAACCACAGACGGATTCGATGGGACGGGCGATCTGACCAGTTACCAACGCGGCGAAGAGGCGGCCGAGTATTCCGAAGATGACGCCTTAGACCTCGGCGAAGGAGAAGGCCCGGATAGATCAAGAGAGGCACTCATAATCCAGAAGGCTGTACGCCGGTATTTACTGAAACACAGCTCCAGTGACAAGTTGAAGACTAAACGGGACCGCCATTTCGAATTTTGCAAGGCATCTGCGGACGCTGTTCACGCCAGATACCGAAAGATCTACCTCGGCCCCGTACCTCACCTTCTTCTCTGCCTAGAGTGGATAATCTCGAGTGCCCAAGTATCAAAGGATACAATCAAGGCTCGACGTCGTGAGGCGACTCTTCAAGAGCTATCGGACCTGACGTCACAACAGACGCACATAGCGTAAGACTTGGAAATATTTTGTTTGGCATACGACTGAAGCAGTACCGTAGCCCGATCCTTAAGGATGCACACGACCTTCGAAAACGCCTGGAGCCAAGATCTGGATCTACCTTGCATCCTCGAGTAGGGCTTCAGGCTGGGTGGGACGCTACGCGGGACCTAGAACCCCTGAGAAGTGCGGTGATGAAGGTAAAGGACTTGTCCGAACGCCTCTCTGATCCGAAGTTCCCCATCGTGGAGTTCGAATGCGCGTGGAACGGAATCATGCCATCAAAGTTTCGGAAATGAGGTTATTCTTGAGCGAATTCAATAGCATAGACGGACGTTGTCATTACCTTCTATCGACTTTTGCGTGTTATTCGAAGTCGGAACCAAACCAACAACCAAGACTGTAGGCTAATGGACTTTCGCGAGGTGACGACAATTGTTGACATGCAAAAGTTGTTGGAGGTCGGTCATAACTCTGGCCGCGTGTGGAGTGTAGCCGGTCTGAGGCGGAGTGCGAGACAGAGCAGCACGTGCTCATTTCTTTCTTCCGTCACCTGTCCACCCTTTTTCTCATCTGGTCTGAAAGAACCGTAACTCTTTTGTTTCGCCCACCCGCCACACCAAAATACAAATTGCCATGGGGTTGATGAAAGGGCGTTTTGTCCTTCGCGCGTCGGCGCGCTCCGGAAGGGTCCTACCACACCCGCCACAACCTCGCCTCACCACCAAAACCCCCTTTTTCGATCGAGAAGCATTGCGTACTTCCGCCCACACTCTGTCCATTACCTACCTAATCGCTCTCTACCCTGTGTCTCGCCGTTTGTGTCTCGTCATACTTGCTGTCTAATGCCACAAATTTCGTTCTCTCCTTCCTCGTGCCCTCGCGCTGGCACGCTCATCCCTCACGCTGTTCCTCCTCACCCGGCGCGACACGGGTACGTCTTCCCCAGTAAGCCAGGGTAAGACGCGAAACTGGTCCGTCATAGTTTTGTGAAGCGCACAGTAGCCACATTTAAGTCGGCGCAGACTGTCTTCACTTATGTAGACGTCTATCTATTCATGTCTGACATCGTATGTTCTTTTATCGTCTCCCTTTCCCACATGCTCGACTCGGTTCGTGTTGGTGCACGCCGATGTTCAGGCTCAGATCCCGCTTTTTATCGTGGGGCAGTGCAGCGGGCATTTCGCGGCGAGGCGCAGTGAAATGACACCCTACGCACGACTCAGACTCTATTAGCACCCCCCTCTCCACTTTTCGGTGTTGTGCATATCGTGTTGTGGTTCTTGCTTATGTTTGCTTAACATTCAGGCGTAGAACCTGGTTGTATACATTCGTCTGCGTGTATGGCCGTCAGTTAATGGTGAGGGACGACTAGAACCATTGGATTGTAAAACACTATTAATTGGTATAGGACATTAACTTATTTGGAGACGTAGGACTTGAGTCTTTCATCAAACACCGTCTCTGTATCGATGACGGTTACAGGGCGACTAGAGAGCTGGCGGGTAGCAACAAACTTCTCAATGGATGATGCAGGGCGGCCCGATAAGCAAATCAAGTCAAGGGATGGCAACACTTCGGCGACCATCTCCCTCGTGATGCTTTCCAGTACAGGAGCAATGTGCTCTACGAGGTCCTGAGATAAATACAGCGTCTGCACGGCGGGGAATCGGTGGAGGAGGAGCGGCCATTCGACATCGTCCGTACCCTCTAATTGACGACTTTCCTTGAACGGGACCTCGAGCGGGATCTCGAGCTTGAGATGGACAACAGTGGAGAGCGTCGCGGACAGATGGTTGAGCACCTGGGCTATGTGCGAAACTTGCCAATCAATCCCCTCGCATGAGACAATAATTCTAGCGAAATATTGATCCCAAGTTTGATGTTCCAAATAATGATAGATGGTGAAGGAAACTTCGCCACAGGAAAAGGCAACTTGCGCATGGACGAGTAGGGTTCGTCTAAGTAGAATTAACTTGGGGCCTATTGAGCGATCGACGAACCTGGAGAGTTGTGCAACTTGAAAATCAACAAATTGATTCAGGTAGTTGACGTGGATCCGGTTCAGTCGAGGGCCGTCGATTCGGGAAACGAGGTCCTCCAGATACTCGCTAGCACCGTGGAATTCAAAGTAGGTGAGGGAAGGAACGACAGTCCGTGTTACGGGAGGCGGGGGTATTCGATTGGGGCGGGAAGTAGCTGATCGGAACTCGATGAGAAAGGTTTCGAGCCTGACCAATGTGGTCAAAGACGCAACTACCGTCTCAGGTGAGATGTAACCAGTTGAAGGTATATTGTAAAGGTGGAGTGTGACGAGGGCACTGGCCGAAAAAAGAAGCGTTGGCAATGTGGGATAGGAAATATGGGATAAGGTGATTTCCTGTAAACATGGTGCGGATCCTCCCAAGAATCCATCAGGAAGGACTGGTACATTTCCACCCTCGGAGAAAACGGAGAGACGCGTCAGCACCGGAAATGGCTCCTGTATCATCGTAGCCATCTTTCCCAACAACGAGCTCGTTATGCTAAGCCCGACACAGCATACACGATCAGGGTGCTCGAGTGCAGCAATGACATTGTCTTCATCATCAGGGGTATTAGCCCTCTCGGAATAGGGAAAGCGATAATCAACAACAATGGGAAAGACTGGCCAGATACCCAGAGTCTTCCTGACAGGAGTTCCGTATGTGCAGAGAATTTTAAGGTTGAGACGCTGTGGCGACGCAAACACGACTCGTCGCCATCTTTGGCATACATGCACCAGGAAGTGCCATTTCCATGCAGGGTGAAAGAAGCCTTGATAGCGGTCGCGAATCCTTCGACAGAAGTCAAATATCTCAAGCAAGACATCGTCCGGGAGCATAGCGATTGTCGTTTCATGTCTACAACTCTCGCCTGTGCCACATAAATTCCAAGTCAGTCCTCCTCGCTACGGGGATGCTAAATGACGCACTTTGAGCGCCTTGCTGAGCGTGTACGTTCTTTTGTTTCTTATGACAACATTGAGAAGTATGCGAGGTGGCACCAGAGGGCGCGTCACTACTAATTAAAGATCAATATTGAGTGCTCAGTCAGCTGGTAGCACTGGCCACACCTGGGAGTGTCGATAGATGGGAGCGGTTCAGTAATACTCGGTAGGGAGACTGGACAATTGCTGATTGGAGATTGACAACGAGGATTCGGTCAGATACTAGTAATCTGGTAATTTGGCAAACGAAGGCAGTAGACAAACTTTTGAGTACCCATTAGCAATGCGGATAACGAAATAATATTGCTCTCAGCCGTTCACAGAGTGTGCAGGGAGGTGTATTGCCAGTAGTGGTCGATGGAACAAAGGAAGACGACAATAACGACTGTGGGAAATAACCAGCCCCAGGTAACTCAACAACCCTCGCCCCTCCTCTCACGATCTTGTTCCGGTTTCGGGCATTGCCAGCGCCCGAAATGTAGTCAGACCGCGTTCATGAACAAATGTACCACTTAGAGCCTGTCCGGCGACGAAAGAGGGAGCGGCCGAGGTCACATCCGACCTCTTTCACCAGGGTTGGAGAAAGAGGTGGCGTGCGACTGCGAAAAGAATTCAGTCGTGTTCCCGAACGCTACTTTAGTTGAGACAGAGAAACTGATAATTATGTAAATTCGTCACGCATGAATAAGCGTGACCTCTATGTATAGCCGCTTATCACATACATGATCTCCACTTTGGACGCCACCACCAACACGCTGGTCGGGGCCTTGACGGGAGTGGTCAACACCGTCTGACATCCTGCCCCATCAGCTACCGCCAGCACCACCAACACTCGCACTGCCGCCATGAACATGATTGAAGAGGGCTTATCCAACAACGACCTCGCCTGTGCCGCAAATTGTATCACAAGCGCAGAGCTTGCAGGTACATACGTCGCGATCAGGTCCCGAGGTGCATGCAGAGCTCTCATCCAGGGCGCAATGGAAAAGCTCTGGGGTCTCAAGTAGTGGTGGGTTCCTAGATACACAAAGCGCGTAAAAAGACTGTACATTACTGTCCATTTCTGTTTCTGAATGTACGTGAGTCCCAGTTGTCAATCAAAGTGGTGCACGTCTTGCAATTAAGACAGTGCTACTGGTATTACATAATAATTTAATTGTGTCACGTCTATGCGACTCAGAAAGAGAAAGAGGAGAGAAACGACTCTAGAGTCGTTTCTCACTTTTGGCAGGGCGGTCGTTTGCGACCGTGGTCGCCTCCGGTAGAAATGGTCACGCCGGACACCCCCATTGCCGGGACCGGCACCAATGAGAATGCATTCTCACATTTGGCTGGTGCCGCAAGCGACCATTTCGCCGCCGGACAGGCTCATATATGCTCGGCATCCGCAGAGCGACGCGATAACGAATCCGCGGACGTACCACCGGCAGGGATACGGAAATCGGCCGATTCGGCCGAATAGGTGCGAAACACCAAACCGAGCCAAGGCAAAGAAACTGAAGTAAATCTCACGAATGGTATATTCTAACAGAGCCGTGATGTTTTTAGTTGATCCCAGCCTCGATAGTTCAGTAACAGGACTTGTGCTCGCCGCGGCCGCCCTCACTCCACCTCCGTTCTGACCCCCTTCAATTCGAGTTCCGAACAGAGTCTGTTCCGCGCAGGTGCACTTTGAACTCACTCTCAGCCTTGAGGCGGGCTGAGGGCTCTCTGAACCATTCGCCTTCTTCTAGGAGGACACCGTCCGGTGCCTTGTGCGGTGACCCCCTAGAACCATGCGCTACCATCTGCTCTCTGTGTTCTTCGTCCTTGCCGCAGTTCCCCTCGGTTGCATTACGACACTCCTCGCACCACGTTGGGACAACATGAGAGTGAAGCATGCTTGGGAAGCTATCCCGGAGAACTGGGAGAGCCTGGGCATCCCGTCTGTTAATACCACCATCAACCTCCACATAGTGCTCAAACCCCACCGCGAGAAAGCATTGGTTACGGCGCTCTACGAGGTCAGCTCTCCTGGGCACTCAAAGCACGTCCTCTCCACCACTCCTGTACCCACGCACTTACTCACGCGTGCTGCTACTCCCTTACAGATACGGCTTACACCTGTCAAAGGAACAGGTTGCAGAGCTCGTCATACCCCACCCAGATACTCTCGAGCTCGTTAAATCGTGGCTTCAATACCATAGCGTGCCCTTGCCCACCTCACTGACACACGACAGCAGCTGGCTAACGCTCACGGGTGTGCCCGTGTCCAAAGCCAACGACCTCCTTGGGGCGTCGTATCAACTCTACCAGCATGCCGAGACGAAAGAGGTCATTATTCGTACGGTCGGCTACTCGCTCCCAGCGGCGCTCTACGGGCATGTGCAGACCGTGGCACCAACGACGTACTTCGCCTCCCCGCGCATGTCGTGGCAGACACCGAAAAAGCGCTCTGGCGGGGCAGCAGTGGGGGAGGTGAATGCAACATCAGGCAATCCCGTGACGGCACTGTTAGGCCGCGCTGACGACGATGTCACACTGCCGTTCCTGCGCTGGCTGTACAATTCGGTCAACTACGTGCCCGCGGCGACGGACCGGAACGTGATCGGGATTGGAGGATTTTCCCGGGAGTACCCGAACCCGGTAGACCTGACGACGTTCATGGACCGCTTCCACAGCCTTGGGACCGCGGCGACCTACACCGTCGTACAGCTCAATAGCGGTGAATATCACCCGAACAACCCCGGCATCGAGGCGAGCGTGGATGTCCAGTACATTTCCGGCATGGCATACCCGACCCCAATTGTCTACTACAGCGTTGGGGAAGGGCCAGAGGACGAGGATGACTCGTACCTCTTCTGGCTCGACTACATGCTCAACCTCGATACCGACATCCCACAAACGATCAGCATGTCGTACGCCAACGACGAGGCAGAGCTTCCACTGGATTATGCGAGGGCTGTGTGCGACCTATTCATGCAACTCGGCGCGCGCGGCGTTAGCGTCCTCGTCGCGTCCGGGGATAATGGTGTTGGCGAAGGGGATTGCATGACCAACGGGAACGTCCGATTCAGGCCCACCTTCCCCGCAAATTGTACGTGTGACTTTTTTTCTCCTTGCAAACGGTACACGAGCGCATGTAAGGTCGCTCACCATACCGACACTCTTTCGCAGGTCCCTGGGTCACCACCGTCGGGGGAACCTTCGGATACCCGGAGACTGCAGCGGGCTTCAGCGGGGGTGGCTTCTCGGACTACTTTAAACGCCCAGACTACCAGCACGACGCAGTGAGCACCTTCTTCGAGATTCTTGGCAACCAGTATCACGGCCTCTACAAGTGCGTTCGCTGCCGCGGCCCTATTTGGTCCTTTCTTATTTGGAATTTGTGCAGCGCTTCAGGCCGCGGCTTCCCCGACATTGCTGCGCAGGCAGACGATATCGCAATCATCTTAGGTGGCGAAGACTGGGTCCTGGAAGGCACTAGCTGCTCAACGCCCGTCCGTCTCTCCTCTCTGCGTCTTACATCCTAGAAGCAACTAGCTGACCGCCAATGTACAGATGATGGCGGGGATTATCTCGCTGCTTAATGATTACCGGATTTCGCAAGGCAAGCATCCGCTCGGCTTTCTCAACCCTTGGCTCTACGGTATCGCGCGGGCGGGCCTGAACGACATCACGTCTGGCTCGAATCCGGGCTGCGGTACTGATGGATTCTCCGCCGTCGTTGGATGGGATCCCGTGTGTCCTGCCAGACTAGACTTTGTTCATTTTCTGTGTTGGTTGACGCTAGGCTCCATAGGTAACAGGTCTTGGGTCGCTCGACTTCGAGCGCCTGCAGCACATAGCTAACTTATTACCTTAGGCCTGAGGAGTAGAGCCTGCATGCTATAAGCCCGATGAAGTAACTGATCAGAGAGATAGTAGCACCGGACACACGCCATTGTGTACTATGTCATATCTGAGAGTAGTTGATGAAAAGACAATGTGCAGGATCTCGCTGGTCTGTAGTGTTACACAGCGAAATCCAAAACAGGGGATCCCTTGAGTACGAATGGACTTTATTATTTGGCAGGGCACTTCTTTTTTTAAGGCTCACCCGCGCTTTGTATCTGCTCGCTCGCATTCTGCATGTATTGTTAATTTTTCTGTTTTTGTTGCAAACACGATTTCTTTCTTTTCGTACACTTTTTGAACGCCGTTTTTCCACATCTGAGTCTGCGTTTGGGTCGCTAGTTTAAATTTTCTTAAATGTTCCCGTGGTCTCATAGGGGAGATTTTGTATCATGCGCAACGCAACAGGCAGCGCGTTCACTGTCGAGGGTGCGAGGGGCTGGCGACGGCAGCGAAATGTCACCCCTGTCGTCGTCGTGCCGAGGGCGCGTGGAGGCATCATTCAGCCGTGTGATCAAAGGAAGGTCTGCTTAGCACCACCAGGATGTTGTGTGACTTTCTGCTGTCTGACTAAATGTTCGCCTTGCATATGTTACTGCGCTGTGAAATTTTTATGAGGGAATCTTCTCATGAAGACGACCAATGTAAAGTGCGATAATAGAATTGAGGACCCGAAGGGCCCTCCGAATTTCTAGTATATTGTGTAGATATATACATTATATTCATCCATGCGTATGGCCCGACTGTCTCCTCAATGCGTCGGCGGATTGACCATTGGATTACAGAACACCGGGCCATTAAGTACAGGATGGATCATCCCCTTATCCGCTCATAGGACTTGAGTCTTTCGTCAAATTCCGTTTCTGTGTCGATGACGGTATTATCAACAGATGATGCCAGTTGGCCGTTGAGTTAAGGGACGCCTCGGCGACCATCTTCCCTGTAATGCCTTCCAGTGGAAAAGGAACGTGTCCCGCGAACCCCAGAGATACACGCAGCTTCTGCGCTGTGGAGAATTGGTGGAGGTACAGCCATTCAACGTCGTGCGTACCCCCAAATTGACGAGGTTCCTTCGGCCGGACCTTAAGCTTGGAAAGTGTAGAGGAAAGTTAGCTAAGTACCTGAGCTATGTGCGAGCTTGGTGATCAATCCCTTGGCATAAAGTGATCGTCGCAACAGGGAGCCGATCCGAAGGTAGACGATTCGGTGCGATGAAGGTGACCTGAAAAAGGTAACATACGCATGCCCAAACGGAATTATTTAGGGGTTTACTGAGCGTCGAAGAACTTGATGAGTCAAACAAAGTGAGAGCCAACAAGCTGATCTTAGGAAGTTATGAAGGTCCCGTTCAGTTGAGGGTCGTCAATTCGGGTAATGAGTGGGAAGGAGAGTTCCTCCTGCAGAAAGCGCCGGTCCATCTACTTTGCAAGCTGGGAAAACATGTGCTTACCACGACGTCACTATCATTGGTAACTTTTCCGTGGCTTTTCAAATCTGCTTCCCTTAGCTGTTGATGGCTTGATAGAGGGCGGCATGATTACTAGAACCTTCCGACTGGAGTACAGGAAACTCTACGACCAGAAGGTTGCGTGCGAAGGAAGCGACGCAAAAGGACAAAAAGAACACACTGGTACTTTCCACTCGGCCTTGTCTCCCCCACTCGCAGTTGCGTTAGGTTTGTTAGATGTCATATTGTACTCCTCCTGGACGAGGATTGTGGTACACTTTATCCGACCACGATCCCTTTTCAAGGCGTGTTCTGACTGCCATTCCTGTAGTCTTTTTGCCTGCTTTCGTCGTTTACCCCCGCATAGGCGATTTCCTCGTCTGCGTGCTCGCCTACTGCAGGAGAAATGACAAGAACTGTACTATACGTTCGGTCATGCGCAATTACAGCGGATTGCGCAGGCGCGGGGAGAGTGTGGTGTGGTGTAGGTAGACTCTCGCAGAAGGTACGCAGCTTGGAAGGCAGGATCCGCTGGTCGCCCGCGTGATGACTAAGACAAAGGAAATATAGACATTCGTCCGAGTGGTTGTTATGCACATTGGGAATGTTGGGTTTGTACTGTAAGCCAGATGAACTTGGAGACGTAGGTAATTCGTTGCGCTTGCTGGGACAGGCCTCCCTCCAACTTCGGGATTTAAAATTTATTCGAAGTCCGACACGCTCACGAGCAGTTGCGTACTTTTCGCAGACTTCCCACGCGCCGGTCCGCTTTCCCGTCAAACACGAATTAAGTCTCCGCTTCAACACTTCGTTTTCCTTCGAAGTAAAGTCAAATAGTTAGCTAATAAATTTGATTACATGAACGCTTTTTGGTTCAAGTCAGGTGATTGAGTAAAGCACAAAAAAGGAATTACATTAACTAATCAAAAAAAGTACGCGCTTTTTTACAAGTCGGTATTCTAGTGTGTAATCAGTATTCTAGTGTGTGTAATCTACTGTGTGCTGGGGTAGTAAGGATGGGAGGGGGGGAAGTGGCTATAAGGCAAGCATATTGGGTATGTCGCGTGATACGGGACCTGAGAATACGCAGCGTTGGGGTACCACGCGAACTGAGCTGAGGGCCCTGGCACAGGCGCGGAAGAGGGCGGTAGAGGTGGGGTACTGGCGCGTTTGCGACGCCGTTTGGTGGGTTGGGAGGGCTAGCGACGCGGGCACGTGCGTCCGCGTTCTGGTGTTACGCTCCAGCGGGCGTACCTTCCGGAGTTCGGCACTCGACGGGAAACTTGGGGGTTCTTGC
>QFDY01002090.1:902-13011 GCA_003315925.1 Lactarius sp. MG121
CTTGGCTCGCTTGACAGTACTTAGCATGCAGCTAAGGGATAGTGGCGCTTGTTGGCGGGGTAACGTCCGGCAACTGAAGGGGCACTTAGGCAGGGAAGGAGGCAAGTGGAGGATGTCACAAGTGGACAGTCTGAGGGACTGTCCGTTGTATTGCTGTTACATTCTGTCTCGGACTGCCCGGCCCGGTTGTGGACACTGACACATTCGTGATGACTCGGTGTGTCGGGAGTAATACGTCATGGACTTCGGATCTTGTTGCCTCGTGTTCAGGCTGACTGATGGTTTCTATTGTTGTACGTGTTACTGATTACGCCTGCTGACTGACGACTCCATTGTTGTACGTGTTTCGGATTACAATGACGACTGCGCATTCTATTATTAGAATACGTTACTTACACTATTGGCTACCTACAAGTTGGAGCGGAGCTTGGAATAGTTCCCTTACTTGTATTTAAGCTCACAGTAGTACGGACCAGGATTCCCATCTTGGTCTTCTTCCAATACCACCATCTTAACTCGTCTCTTGTGCTAAGGGCCCGCAGCGCCCTTAAGTGAACTAGCTCCGGCATATCCCTCTTGACCAAGAAGGGATCCCCGTGACTCTATCTCCATCTTCCTTTGTGAATGGTAGATCAGCCGACCATCGTTTACCCGCCTGGTACTACGTGTCATCTCGTCTTCGAATACCTCAACTCGCGTACCGCTCGCCCTACCCACTGTTACTACATCGTCGACAACCTCCAGTGGGAATACATCCGCAAGGTCCCGAATCCCCCACCGAACGTCCCCATCGAGGAAACCCTCTATACGTATAGAGACTCCACAGGCACGTATTGGCCTCACCCCGCAGTATTCCCCGAGCACTCGGACAATCACAGGTTTCACCCCCGAGGGAACCCACGTTACAATAGCGCCTAAGTCAGGCCAACGTCCGTGGTAGACGTTACAATTGCGCTAGCTTATATACCTAAGGACATGGTCTGTGCGTAGGTTTAGGGCAGGCTTAGGGCCGCCTGATGGGTGCTGCGGAATGCTGCACAATAGAACATTCGAGAGACATCTAAGAATAGTGTCCAATCAGATAATTCGTAGGAGTGGTATGACTGCTCCGCAGTCGATGATGCAATATGACGCCATAAAGGTGTGACTGCTCTGCAGCCCAATCGGATAAATCCAAGAAGTGGTACGATCTTTAACTTCAGATTGTCAGGTGATTCCAGGCACGTGTACCAGACACGTGGTTTGATAAACAGAGAGTAATCACGTGATCGATCACGTGACCGTCGGAGTATGAAATTGGAACTCCGACTTCGGATTTCCCCTTTAGGAAGGTGATTACCTAAGACCGGGCCAACATGGACCGGTCTTAGACGCCCGAGTCACGACCTGAGTTTATAGGTTTGTGACAGCGCCTACGGCCACTCTATCCCCACCACACACCTGCCGGACAGCTGCAACCACCCTTTATGGTTGGCTGCCATACCCCCCAAAAAGCCCGCGAGCGACTTCATCCACATAAGTCGCCGCGCCCATTGCACCGCCATGCAACTCGCCACACTTCACTCATTCACATCTGACTTCACCCTCATGCACCAACCCGACCTCCCACCGGAGGAGTCCCTTTGCCCTGCGTGTCAAACCACCTTCTTGCTCCGTCACATTATCACCAAATGCCCCCTCCTTGCCCCCCAGGTACACCGGAGCTACTTGGACCAAGTTGACCCATACAACCCAATCCTCTTGTTCACCAACTATGCATACTACCTATGCCGGTTCCTACAAGACACCAACGTTGCCAGCAACCCCCTATCAGACGTCCTCAAAGAAGTTAAAGCACGACGACGTCCGAAAAAACCCGGATGAAGGAGCTCTCGACCGCAAGACAGCACTGACCCTGTACCCAGGTACAGCCCCGTAAGTGCTAAACCCTTTATGTCTCATTTTTCCCACGACATGGCCACTCCACCTACAACCTTTCTCTCGAACTAACCTCGTCCCCTCTGGGAGGGTATGCAATACTTTACTTATACGACACCAAGCGGGCACGTGACTACCTTACGTACCTACAAACTCTTGACTTGTCTACTTATGTACACAGACCGGCTTTGTATGACCTACTGCTCCGGAATATAAATTCATCAAAAAAAAAAAAAAAAAACAATGTTGGAGNNNATGTTCGGTGGGAAGCAATGTTGAAGAATGTCTAACTGGCAGAACACCCATCTGAACCTGTACGATAATGTAAGAAACTCGGGGTAGCAAAAGTATACTAGCTCGATTCTCTTACATTCCATCGGTTCTGTCCGTCAGCGTCGCGATTACAAGATTTCTATCATCCGTTCTCCATCTCCCCATCGCCATGTTCGAAGGCGAGTTGACAACGTTTCGGATGTAGTTGGCGATATCCGCGTTTTGCCCACTTTCGTTATGCAGGGAAACCGATTGAAATGCCAAGGGCTTGAGGACAGCTCGGATGTCGAAATTGGTAGGTGAAGGTCGACAAGCTCCTTTACAAGTCGAAGGACTTGGTTGCGCGGAGACGGGATCCCGGATGAATTTGGACATTCGTCGATCGCATCTAAGATAATGAAAATAGGGCCTTGCCCTGCCAGTTTGAGCATCTCTTTCAGGCACCCTTTCAAAGTGTCGTCGCTCGGCTGTCGAGCGCCACTTTCGTGTCGCGTATAAACGCAATTAAGAATGTCACAGCAATGATAAGAGCGGGTTGAAAGCTGGGTTACAAGGGAAAGCAGCAAATCGCGAAAGCTTTGCTTCTTGAAATCCCTAAAATCGAAGTAGAAATACACTATCATTGCTGATCCGGCTTCGCAAATGGCCGTGATGTCTTGAATAATCGAGGGACTGACAAAAGAATATAAATTCCGATTGGAACCAGTCACGGAACGACAAACCAGATAATGCTTTTCCTAGAGCCCGCTATGAAAGTTGAGGGTCGTCAAGAAGAGTGAGCCCCGAAAGCGACGAGGAGCATACGTTTTCCATGAATACACAACAAGGAGCCACTAGACTTCCACTCCATGGACACACTACCATGGACAAACCATTCCGACGTTCCCTCGTGCTGAGCGCAGAGCGCAATGTTGTGATTTGTCGAAGGATCCGAGGGAGAGAGCTATATACGAAGGAGCTGCTGTAACTGGTTCCCTATGAGTGTGTTGAGTCGCGTTGAGTAACAGCGAGGGTGGGGGATCACAGACACTTGATTTCGTCTACGCTACTTGCTGGTTGTTGAATAGCTAACTTTGATTCCATTGCCGCCACTTTTGCCACTTTTCCGTCTAAGAATATTATTGAGATTAATTATAGAGTCGGCGAGCAGTTCGATACGCCCCGCGCACCGTTGATGGCTACTTCACGAATGGTGTGGGTGATCTTCAGGACTTCTGCAAGAGTCATCCGGGCCTCCTCCTGCGTCAGCCTGTCCAATCGCTTCAGCGCGTTATCAGTCCTTCCTGCCAATTTCTTCAGGAATCTTTCTGGGAGTAATTTAGTCGGAATTGAAATATAGTGGGAGCTAAAGTCACTCCCTCGTCCCTGCTTTATCTCCTTGGTCGCAATCGCGAAGATTGTCAGCACTTCCACCATGATCTTGGTGATTATTTCCGTCATCGCTACAGTCGGTGCCACCTCGGTACAAACCTCGAGCCGTTTGAAAAAGAATTCAATTTTCTCGAAGAGGTCCACCACCGCGTCGTGAGTCGCAGAAACGTCCTTGGCCGCCTACGATACCTTCAATGTTTGACAGGGGAGAATGAACAAGATACTTACCAAGAGAAAGACACCAATGCCTGCGAAGATCACTTCCGCGGGCGAAAATATCTATGTACCGAGGGATGTTTCAAGATGTGGATTAGCCAGGCCATTGACACTTACCAGGCCTACACCCTCGCCGAGAGTGACAGAAATGCATAGAGGACGTTTACAGTTTAACCACTTCATCAATCTGTCGTCGCCGCGAGGAGCTTGATCGATTTGGCGGGCCTTTTCTTGAAGCACAACAATATGGCGGTAAGAGAGTCGCATGCATCCAATTGAGAAACGAGTGGATGTGCGACGAGATCTTTCTTGGTCTGCTTCTCGTTTTTTTTTTTGGATCCATTTTTGTGCGCCTGAGGGTAGAATACCCTATGTAGCACTACACTATTAATATACTACTTGTCGCGTCTGCTTCTCGTACGTTCTCAAAGTAGCATGAAAAATGGCCTGGAATCGCGAGGAAGCATCAGCTGTGGAAAGGGGCTTCAGCTGTGGAAAGGGGCTCCGACTCTGACATGACTCGAGTGCGACTGTACTAGAGGAATCGATCCAGGATATGGGGTGGATGCTCCACTACACGTAAGAGTCGGAAAAGTGAACAGAGGACAAGGCACAGGTGCACCGCACGGAGGTCTTCCCTATAGTAATGGGGTATTGGTGAGCGCCGAGGCAGATAGAATGACGACCAAGATGTTTGACATGTCGAACGGTGCGCGGGATCCGGGACGTTCTTGACCACCGCCATCATGCGTTCTACAGCCGAGCCGAAGCCGCCGAACCCTGCGAGCCCCGTATCGCGTGATGCACCTTCGTTCGATATAGCAGGCGAGGAACGCCTGCTGCAGGACATCGTGGACGAGGGGTGTGGATCACGCGCGCACGCCGGCTGCGTGGGCAGGAGCCCGTCGCGCATGCGCACTGCTGCCCTGGCGTCATCAAGACCGCCGCTGCGAAGGTGCTCACAAAGTGCAAATGAGTGTGCCTGCTACCGATCCGGAGCTTTCCCTCATACTTTTGCCCTATCTTCCCCCACCCTTTACAGACTCTCCTGTACTCGAGTAGAGTACTATCTATTACATCAATGCATACATGCAGCTAAGCATCAGTCAGGAAGCATTGAACGCTTACCGCCAAGTTGTGTGAAACATGGTCGATATGCATGGGGTCGAACACTGCCCTCCTTCTAAGGGTATATATGGCTCAAGGGATAGCGATGACAGGGGAGCATGGCACGTATTCTATGATATCCATCAACTCATCGACTCCTTACCAGCGCCACGCCCGGCTTCTAGCGGTCAAACAAAGACTTCCAGCATCAATACATTTCTACGCATATAAGTTACAGTTGAGCCACAGCACCATGTTCTAACAGCAGTTTCGTCATTTCGCCATATCCTTTTGACACAGCCACTTGAAACGGCGTCCTGCCTCCCCCGTCTATCTCATCTACGTTCGCACCATGACTGAGTAGCGCTCGAGCGACCTCGAGAAACCCCTTGGAAGAAGCTTGATGTAACGGAGTCAAGTGGTTGTGGTCACATGCATTTGGGTCCGCCCCATGTTCCAGCAGTCGCTGTACGACGCCGACCCTCTTTACATCCGGATGATCATTATTGTAGGATATGGTGTCGTGTAGCGGAGTTTCGTCATCACCTGTCCGCGAGTTGACGTTGGCGTTGTGGTCGAGTAGCACCTGGACAGCCTCGAGTTTCATATTGAGTGCTGCAACGTGCAGTGGTGTCCTGCGGCCACCGTTCCGAGCATTTGGATCTACACCGTGATTAAGTAGCCACTGCATGATATCGATGTATCCATACATCGACGCAACATGCAGCGGTGTCCTCCACATATGGCCTCGGACATCCACGACCGCGCCGTGTCTGTGGAGTAAATCTGCGACATCGAAGTATCTCTTGGACAAAGCTGCCGGAAGTGGGGCCCACATGCGACCACCACCCGCATTTACTTGTTCGGGACGCTTCATAATCAGACGTTCTGACAGGTCATAAAACCCACAGAATGCGGCATAGTAAAGCGGGGAACCGGCCTGTGGCGAATCGTCCGTGAATTTAAACCAGTCTTCCGGGTAGTTATTGTCCACGTCGTGCATCCGGAGCCACGCTGCGAAATATGGCTTGGAGCTGTCAAATAGGTCGTCCATCCCATCCCGTACGCGTGATGACACCCCCTCAAATCGTGCGTGGTCCACCCAGTGTCGAGCGGCGTATTCCACCAGAGGGAGCTCTTCTGCACCACTATTGCCAGTGTGTTTGTCTAGTCGGAGTAAGGTTCCTAGGCACGCCTGCGCCAGGATCGTATGCGCTGCATTGAGATCAATATGGAATCGCGAAACATCTCCATCTGATTGTGCGAGGCGAGGCGAGGTGAGGTATTCTTTCACCGAAAAGTGCGAAAATTGCACCACCCCCGAACCACGATTGGGGACGATGGCGATCAAGCTTGAACACGTCGAAAGTATGGCTTCCTCTTGGTCATCCCACCGCCAGTCCTCCTTGAACTTCGGAATTCCTCCCGAGCTCGACGATTGAAAATCGAACGCTAGCAGTTCCGCGAGCTCCTCAACTCGAAGCGGTCGGACAGCTACAGCAAGGCACTGTAACAGACGATGCGCATTATCCTTTTGAGCCTTCGTGATTCCCCTCAATATCCGCTCGTATGTCTCGTCCAGGGTCTCAGGCAATTCATTAAGAAATTGACGGAGGTTCGCGGGGAAGCAATGTCGCAACGCGTCCAACTGGCAAAATACCCATCTGAACCTACCCAATAACGTAAGAAACTACTGTCAGTATAGAATAACTCGATGCTCTCACATTCCATCAGCTCTTTCTGTTAGCGTCTCGATAACAAGGTTTTTATCTTCTGCTCTCCATCTCCTCATCGCTATACTCGGAGACGAGTTGACAACATTTCGAACGTAGTCTGCGATATCCGTTTTTTGTCCACTTTCATCGTGTAGGGAAACGGAACGAAACGCCAGGGGCTCGAGGATAACTCGAATGTCGACTTCTGGGCGACTGGTCACGCAGATGTGAAGTCCTTGCAAGTGGAGGTCGACGAGTTCCTTCACGAGTTGGAGGACCTCATCGCGAGGAGACGGAATCCCGGATGAGTCTGGACATTCATCGAGCGCATCCAGGATAATAAAAATTGGGCCCTGTCCCGGCAGTCTTAACATCTCTTTCAGGCATTCCTTGAGAGTCTCGTCACTCGGCTGTCGAGTGCCGTTTTCGTGTATCTTGTAAACGCGGTGGAGAATGTCACAACAAGGACTAGAGCGAGTAGAAAGCTGGGACACGAGAGAAAGTAGCAGGTCGTGGCAGGTTTGCTTGTTGAGATCCTTGAAATCGAAGTAAAAGTAGGCCATGATAGCTGGTCCAGCTTCGCATACAGTCATAATATCTCGAATGACGGAGGAACTGGCGAAAAATAAGTTCCGACAGGAAAGCAGCAAGGAAAAACATACCAGATGACGCTTTTCCCAGAGCCCGCTACGATCGGAGTCTGTCAGAAGGTGCGAGCGCGAAAAATGCTGACAGAAGCGTACGCTTTCCGTGGATCCACAAGAGGGAGCCGGTAGACTTCCATTCGACGAAGATACTGCCTTGAAAGAACCACACGGCCGTTCCCTTGTGTTGAGCTTTTCGAGCAATGTTGTGATTTGTTGATGGATCTGCAGGTGAGAGCCACGCTCGTAGGAGTTCTTTTAACTGGTTCCCTGTGAGTAGGTTTAAGCGTGAGCGACGAGTGACAGCAAGGGAATGAGATCACGAACACTGGATTTCATCTATGCCATCGCGCACGCTATGCGTGAGTCTCAGGACCTCTGCAAGCGCCATCCGAGCCTCTTCTTGTGTCAATCGGTCTAGCTTCTTGACAGCATCTTCTAGATCAGTCCTTCCAGCCAATTTCTTCAGGAACTTCTCTACACGGACTTAGTGGGTATTCACAGACCGCCAATAATCGAAAGCTCACCTGCTGATCCCCGCCTGAGCTCTTTCGTTGCAATTCCAAAGATCGTGAGCACTTGCACCATTATCTCCGTGATTATGTCTGTCATCGCTGCAGTCGGTGTCACCTCTGTATAGGTTTCGAGCCGTTTGAAAAAGAATCCGACGCGCTCGAAGAGCTCTGCGAGAGCATCTCTGCTCGCCGCAACATCCTTGGCGGCCTGTAACACCTTCGATATCAGAACGACCCGCCTAAATAATAGATACGATACTTGCCAAAAGGAAGACACCGATGCCTGCAAAGATCACTTTGGCAGGCGAAAACACCTACAAACTATATATCAGAGGGGTTTGCGTTGGCTCAAATGTCGAGACTTACTAGACTAACGCCCTCGGAGACGGCGGCAGAAAACGCGTACAAGACGTTCACGGTTGGGATGAGCCACTTTGTCAATCTCTCATCGCTGCTGCGAGTTTGGTCGAATTCTTGGATTTGATCGTGAAGCACGGCAACGATGGCGCTAATAGAGTCACACGATTGCAACTGTGAAGCAAGTGGATGTGCGATAAGGTCCTTCTTGGTCTGCTTTTGATACGATTTTAAGGCGGCTTGGAAAATGGCTTGGAAACGTAAAGAAGTCGCGGCTGTCGTTGGTGGCATCTGGGACATGACAAAAGTGTCGACTGCGGATGAAGTTGCCCACAGGTGAGGCCGGTGAGGGTGGAGATGGGGAATGTGAACACTGGGCAGATGGTGTACATCGCCTCATGGCTAGGCCCCCCGGCACTTGGCAAGATGTCGGCGACTGCCGGTGCAAACGCCGGCTTGGATGAACGCTAGGCGCGAAGATAGACGCGTAGACACCGACAACATAATTCCATTTTTCATGCGAATAACTGGGAAAAAGCAGTGACTAATACTTAATGATTTTACACAATCCATAATTAAAAGGGAATTCCAATTAAACTTTAAGTCCATTCAGGAATTATCACACTGCAAAAAAACTTAACGTTCAGCTTATTGAGAACAATGGTCACTTATGATTTATTTCAGGGAAAAACATTAAGTTTTTTCACAACAATATAATCCTTGGATGGACATAGTGTTTGAATAAAGTAATTTTCTCATTACAGATGATGAAAAATCGTTAAGTATTAGTCAACGCCTTTTCTCAGTTTGTGCACGCAAAAACAGAACCATGTTGTCAGTGAGACAAACCGGGATGCTAACAGTGTCAGGGCTGCTAGCGGTCGCAGAGATGTAGAGGTTCCATTGTGCGGAATCGATTCACTATTACTGTACACAGCCATATTTGACTCAGACTGGAAACTGCTACCCTCGCTCGGGGCATACAGTTGAAACATCCTCGAATTGAGTGCTCACGCCAGCGCAATAGGGCATTTCATACTCAAGCCCAAGGGCGATCCAGGAGCGTTTCTACAATCCCATCCGCGTCTTTGGACTCCCTGATAATGTACATGCACAGGTAGAAGTGGCCGTTAATCGCTCGATCATGTAAGAGACGCGGAAACTCCAATCTCTGGGCCTCTGGCAAACGGCAAGGGTGCAACTCTTCGAGACATCTTTCACGGTCGGGCTGTCTTCTTGAATGGCGCATTCATCGCAGTTCCGAATGGGAAGGATGTCTCTGGCGGGTGTTAGCCATCCGGCGGAGTATCCAGCAGTGGACCTCATTTCTTCCGTCTCTTCGACTCGGCTTGTGCGCCCTCCGTAGCCGCCAAACCGACGCGGGCAGATGCTTCCGTCAGAGTTTCAACACCGCTGCTCGTTCCAGCACCCGTACACCCACCAGTCGCTTACGCACGTTGTCCCGCACCCGACTTCTGTTCTGTCGTCCGTCACCGTGGGGCAAGCAGTTCAAACTTTGAACGTGTGCGATCTGTTCTCGCTTGCGATGAGATGTGTCTCCAGGTGGAACATCCCGGGGTCATTGAAATCTCCTATATTTGCAGGAAGGTCCTTGGTTTCATAGCCGTACGCAGTTGACTGCCGCGCTCTGGCATTATTTTGTAATTACAAAATGTGCCAGACACGTATCTTCAAGTTATCACAGCAGTGACAACATTATTATTATTCTCCGTAAGCACTTTCTTTCTTGGTAAGCGCCCCAAAATCGTTTCTGGGCTTCAAGCCAGCAGCGCTCTCGTCTGTCGTCGGTCCTACAGTACAGGTCCCATTCGCTTTATCTTGTAGGTTCATCTACGGAACATATCACATCCCAGTTATGTGAAATACGCAAAGGGATCAACCGACACACATCTCTGCTATTCGTAGTGTAACTATATTTCCCTGCATAGTTGTGCACCATGTTCTGTCAACACCTGTGCAATTCTATCCTTTCCATTCGTCAACGCCACCTGTAACGGGGTCCTTCCCTTCTTGTCCTCGGCGTCTGCATTCGCACCTCGGTCCAGCAACAGGCGAACAACCTCTATTCTCCCTCTGAGTGATGCCAGGTGCGATGGGGTCATGTCCTCCTTATCCTTTGCGTCCACGTCCGCGCCACGGTCGAGTAGCAGGCGCACGACTTCTGTTTTCCCTCCGGATGATGCTAGGTGCAATGGAACCCGGCCCCTGTCGTCCCGAGATTTTAGGTCTGCATTGTGTTCGAGTAGCATCAGTGCAACGTCAATGTACCCATTCCACGAGGCCATATGCAGTGGGGTCCAATGGTCGTCTTGACGAGAATCCACGTCAGCACCATGGTCAAGTAGGAACTGCCCTATTTCGAGGTGTCTCTTCATTGCCGCAAATTGCAGTGGTGTCCGCTTGTCCACGCCTCTGACGTCCACATCGCCGCCATGCTCGAGGAGGAGCTGCGCTACTTCGACGTTATTCTGGGCCGACGCTGCGTGCAGTGCGGCCCCACGGCCACCACCGAGAGCGTTGACACTATGCGGGTACTTGACGAGAAGGTGTTCTAGCAACCCACGGAATCCGCACAAGGTGGCATAGTACAATGAGGTCGCTATAGGTTCTATTAGGGGAATCTCGGGTGACCTCCAGAAATCTTCTTCTACATTGTACAGCTGGATCCACGCAGCAAGATGTGGTTCACATGGGTCAAAGAGCTGTTGCATCCCACCTTGTACTCGTGATGACACCCCGCCAACCCGGGCATGAGCCACCCAATGTTGAGCGGCGTATCCAGCCAAGGGAGAGCTGATCCCGACACTACCTGCATACTCAGGTCCGCCGCCCTTATCGTCCAGAGCCAGCAGGGTACCAAGACAAGCCTGTGCGAGGAGAGTATGGGCGGGTTCAAGGGAGATATGATAGCGGGCAACATCTCTACCAGAAGTGGCAAGGCGGTTCGAAGTCAGGAATTCTTTCACCGAAAAGTGGGAAAATTGCACGACTCGGGAACCGCAGTTGCAAACGACAGCGATCAAACTCGAGCAAGTGGACAGCACAGCTTGTTCATGATCTTCCCACCGCCAATTCGGGTTCACCTTCGGGATCCCTCCCGGGACTTCGGCCGCATTAAAGTCGTACGCAAGCAGTTCAGCCAGCTCCTCGACACTGAGTGGCCGAATGGCCACTGCGAGACACTGCAGGAGACGATGGGCGTGGTCCCTACTTGGTTTCTTAACTTCCCTCAGTATGCGCTCGTACGTCTCGTCCAGTGATTCAGGCAACTCCTCGAGGGTGTGCTGAACGCTCGCTGGGAGACAGTCCTGTAGTGCCTCCAGCTGGTAGAATGCCCACAGAAACCTATTCCGAGTCGACAAGTCATCAGTAGCTTATCGTCGCCGTAGAGAATATCATTACATTCCGTTAGCTCTCTCCGAGAGCGTCTCGACAACAATATTTTTTTCATCTGCCCTCCATCTCCACATCATCGTATCCGACTCTGAGTAAACAACAGATTTAATATAATCGGTGATTTCTTTTTTTTGCCCGGTCTCGTCGTGAAGGGACACCGAATGCGACGCCAGCGGTCCAAGGGCGGCTTTGATGTCGATCTCGGGTCGACTGGTGATGCAAATACGGAGATTGGGTAGATAGAGGCCGAGTAACACTTTCACCAGTTCGAGGACTTGCGCACGTGCAGATGGAATCCCGCAGGCATTGGGACATTCGTCGAGCGCATCGACGATGACATAAGTTGGGCTTTGCACCAGAGACATCAGCATATCTTTCAGACATCGTATCAAAGCATCATCGCCAGGTGTGTGCGCGCCATTGTCGTGTGCAGCGTAAAGGCGTAAAAGTATTTCGCAACAGGGTTCAGACCAGGAAGAGAACTGGTAGATAAGAGAAAGGAGTAGACTGTGCCGTGTTCGCTTTTCTGTGTCCCGGAAATCAAAGTAAAAGTACGCCACAGACGCCAGTCCAGCCC
>QFDY01002099.1:0-18962 GCA_003315925.1 Lactarius sp. MG121
GCTGCCAGAAGGGCGCGAGAGATTGATCCTATGCCGACATTTGTATGAAGCATCTTCATTGTATTTGTCGTAGTTGATCCGCAGTAAGTGACGCCGCAGGAACGTAGGTTAGCCGGCGCAAGGAGGGAAAAAAAAAAGAACAACAAATGAAAAAAAAATGCCGAAATGATGAAGGGTCTTATCCTTATCTCAACATTTGCTGTCCACGTCTTCACCGGCTTGACCGTCGGCGCCAAGTCTACGTCTGCGTAGTGGAAAAAGATAACACGGTGGTTAGGCATATTGCCCGGACCAGGATGACGCAGCACGGAAACCACATCCACGGACCCCCGCTGCTATGTTCGCCGGCCAATGTCCTCGCGAAATTTTGGGCACCATCCGGCGTTTCTCCAGAATGACATCTCCCGTGCCACGTCAAACAATAACTGAGGATCGGCCGCCTCTCACTGTTGCCCAGACCGCCTGACAGCTTGGGTGACAGTTAAATAACGGCCTGATCGTATAAATTCAGAGAAGTGAGAAACGTAGTAATCAACACCAAAGTGGGGCGCGGTGCGGGAGATCTTGAGGCAGGGTGTCTGGGGTCGGGTATCTGAAATAGCACGACAGACCAACGCCATAGAGCGCACAGAAAAAACTATACCGGCATAAATAGGCCGTTATGGCCTGTTTTTTGCCATTTATATTCTTAACCGTACATGCTGGGGGCAGAGTAAAATAGTTGCATGTGGTCCGTCTTTTCTTATATCTTCTTTAAGAACGGTCTGGATTTGGACGGTATCTTTATCTGGACTTCAGCAGATGCTTGACTGACTTCGCACTTTTGGTCACCAAATTCTTGTCCTGTCATGACCACGTTCTCGTCTTGGCAAGATAAGAACCTGGTGACCATTGGCAGTCTTGTCAGCACTTCCTGGTGGCTAACGGCATCTCTTCCTCTCAAAGGCCTCTCATTGTGTCCATCCTTGGTCAGTGATATCTTCTCGTTCTTTTGTCTCATCCATTCGCTGATCCTCTTTATCTAAGTGCGCTCTCGCCTTCGACGTATTCCTTCTTCCCAAGGTGCGCACTATTTGTTCTTGGTCAATAACTACGCACTACCTTGGTCCTATAGTCGCAGTCTCCTTGTTAGTTGGTCAAGGAGCATCTTGGTGTTGGCGCAACCCACTCATTATCTTGTCTGACCACACGATCCAGAGTTCACTACGAGTTCGAGAAGATTCGCCCCAACTTGAAACGCAAAGACTCGGAGGAATTCGAGGCTGCTTCCGTTCTGATCCGCTTCCGTTACACCCACTGGCACCGACTTCGTTCTTCATGCTGGCATTCACAACCCCTTCCTTATTTCTATTGCCACTTCCATTGTCAGTGTCGGCATGACCCTCCCCGGAATCTGGGGTTTCAAACGTTTCGGTCGCTGTCGCCTGCTGCTCGTTGGTGCAATTGGCACCATATGCGAATTCATCATTGCTGTTATTGGTTCAACAACAACCTGAGGCCGCCCTCGTTTGTTTCTACATTATTCGATCTGCTTTACTAGAATGTGGCTCCCATTCGTTCTGTCTCCCATCGCAAGCGACTCCTCGTCGAGGGTAACAAACTCTCCCATATCGAGGACAAAAGAAGACCACGTGGCGTCGAACGAGAAGGCCCCCAGTCTGCACATTCGCAGGGCAGCAACTGTCCTTTTCGACTGCTGCTGTCACATGTGTACTGGTAGCCATCCATACCTTGGAACACGGGTCCTGTTAGTGTGTTCTTAGGGGCGTTGGGTATTGCGGTAGAACTATGACGAAAGTGCACACGACCCGTTGTATTTATCTTGGTATTTATAGCACTTCGATGTGGTACTGTAACTTAGCAGCCCGCCAAAAAATTGTGTTTGGTTGCGTTTGTTTGAAAGTCGCCAATTTCAAAATCGGATTGGGAGTCATCAAGACGCTTCGAGTGGAGTGCGGTACAGTCCAACAGGCCTGGATTGACCAAGATTGATCTGGAGCACTCATCACTGAACAGTACGTTACATATGGGGTAGCGTAGAGAGTTCGAAATAAAAGAACAACTTAAATGGTGTCTATAAAATACATAGTGATCTCATGGCGGGCGTCTGGCACGACGTTACACTGAAGATTTCACTACCTTCGGGGACGGGAACGAGCGCTAGGCCGTCTCCGAATACGTTCAATTGCTCACATCCTGCCAACGCATCGGGACTTGTCAGAGAGCAACTGAGGCTCCGGCGCGCTTTCCCTTTTCTCACCCAGACAACAAGCCAGGGGTAAAATTGGACCCGATTACAGTATACCCACTAAAGGCTCCTTGGCCCTCCCCTGGCATCCTAAGATGGTGTAGCGAGTGCAGCTTTCGTGAGATCGATGGTCATGCGCGACGTCCGTTCCACCTGGGTTCCTATTTGACCTATCATAGGTCCACGTCGCACAGCGCTGATTGGTTCGATGAAAGCTTAATACGAATTTGGGTATATGACGCTTAGTATTAAGGCATAGTAAGATATGAAATTTTGCTTTAAGAGCTAGAGTTCCGGAGTGGAAGGAATCACCGTCATTGTATAGTAGGGTTATGCGTGACAAGTAGTTGACGAATACGGTAATATAGCGTTCAGCGCTGCAAAAGGCCGGTGTGGTTGTCTCGGCTCGATCCATCGTGGATTCGTGACCAAAGCAGAGACTACCCCCGCACGCCCAAGCCCGAAAATTTGACGCTAAGCACAGCCAAAGGGCACGTTGCAGAATGGGGTCGAAAGATAGATATGGGGGCCATTCATCTGCAGCTAGTCGAGACTAGGGCGAGTCCAGAGCGTGAAATCACAGCGAAGGCCGATAAGGACGTGGTAGCTTCTTGCCACCAATAGCTAAGGTGTTGTATGAACGCATGCGCCATCAGCATCAGCCATCAAATACAATACCGAATGACGACAAGAAGACATCGCCAAAGAGCCGGCTTTGGGATGCAAGACGACGGGGGGAATACCCACCATAACTCAATTCGGTTAGCGTGAGAGAATGACAGGTTACCATGGCCAGTCCTACCTACTGGTCTTAATCAAGGCGCGCGGGTCGCCAAAGGGCTGGTAAGGAGCATCCCTTACCAGTGAGAAGGAGACATTTGCGGGTCGTGACGAAAACACGAGGTATTGGAAGCAGAAGTAGGAAGGATGACACACGTTCTCTGAATGTGATCGTATTAGGATTAGCCAGGCAGGACGGCAAGCGCGAAGAGGCCAGCAGTTTCCCCGGGAATAGACCCGAGAATTCCTAAGGGAGGATGGACAGCATGCGGTGCGGTGTTAAGAGTCCGCTGGGGTCCTGGGATGGTGGCAGGGGCTGAGGATCATGGAAGGTGTGTTACACCTGTCGCTTGAACTTCCGTGGCGCTCCATCAGGGCCACAGATCCAAAAAGAATAAGGGTTGTATCATCTTCGGGATTCTGGCAGCGTCGTATCGAGGGCCAGAGCGAGACCACAAAACAGATTTTTGGACGAAGGGAAATGTTAATTGGGGTGGGAGAAGCGATAAGGCGAGCCGAAGTTCGGAGAGTCCCTAATGCCATGGCCGGCGGATGGAGGACGGGTGAAATAGAGTCTGGGGTGATGACTGTTTGCAGATATCGATGACGCATAGGTCAGGAACGGGACATATTAATTAAATAATATTTCGAGGGGTTATCCTGGCAAATAGAGACCAAACAAGGCCATTGTCGCGGGAAGTGTGGAAGAAGTGGAAGTGGAAGAGAAATTGATAGGGTGACCCAAAGCCTTGTCGTCGGTTGCACGAAGATGGGCAACTCTGCCTCGTCTGGAACCCACAATCCCTCCGTAACAAACAACCCTCAAGATAGAGATAACCGTGAAAAGCCTCTCCCTCATCCCGTACACAGGTCCCTCCGTACAAAAAAAAGGTCCCTCGAGCTGCCCGACCTGGCGTCCCTCTCCCTTACCCCGGCTCCCTCCCACCTCAACTCTCCAAACCACTCTCCTCGTCCACACTACAGGAGACCGAAGGCATCGTCCCCTATTCCAATCCCCTCCCAGTCCCCCGCCACAAACGGCGCCGATCACTACCACCAATCCCATCCCCGTCCCCAGCTTCCGTCGACCACCCAGATGCCAGATGTCCTTGTTCAACAACAGCCTCATCACCCCATTCCCGTCTTCCCCCCTGCACAGCGTCACAAGTCAACCCCAAATGCTTCAACTAGATCTTTTTCTCGACCCTCTCAGACGACCCATCTCCAGCCAATCCGGGATGTTGAACCACCTCCTGGGCCCGACACTAAAGTCGTCTCCTTCTTCCCAGAGACGATTCATAGTACGATCCCTCTTGGCCTAGCTCAAGCAGACATTCCTCAACCCCCTACACGCAACCGTCTCTCGCCCATCGATGAACCTCCACACCCCGTAGATATGAAGATCTCATGGCACGGTGGCGGAAAAACTGTCTTTCTAGCCCGTGCCGGCGATGCTAACTGGAAAGGTCGCCAGTTGATGGAACGCAGGTGCGCGCATATATTTTCACTTTTCGCTACCACTGCCCCGATCTAACCCTAACCATAGCCCATCGGAGCCAGAAACCTTCACCACGACCGTCTCGCTATTACCTGGCACCCATCACATAAAGTTCATCGTCGATGACAACTGGAAGCTGGCACAGGATCTTCCCACTGCCGTCGACGACGACGGCTCTCTCGCCAATTACGTTTCTGTGGCGCTACCTGCTGGCCCTTCTGCTCCAGCTTCCCCACCACCAACATCCTCATTGGTTCGCCCTGCGCACCAGATCTCTTTCTGGTCCCAGACAAGCGACCCAGGTGTTTGCACTCCATTTGGAGATGAAGGTTGGACGTCCGTTATTCCTCAAGGACTAATTGCCGCCGCTCGTGAGGAAGAGGTGTTTCTCGCAAATGGGGCTGTGGGAACCGCTCCGAACATCCCTCCGGCACCTGTCCTACCACGACACTTGGACAAGCTCATCCTTAACACTCGTATCGGTGCGACTGCCCCGGCACCTGTCAAAGAACGCCGCCACCGCACGCGCACACGACATGGTGAACTTGGAATGACGAGACAGGACGAGCCACCACCACCACCACCACCAGGGCCTCCTCGTATTCCTGTGACCACGGCGAGCGGAACAGACGTATCTGCTGCCGCGCGCCATGTACACACGAATTCTCACTCCAACTCACCCGTGCGCACGCTTGTGGGAGGCTCAACCGCACCACTCGGCACGACTGCTGCTGCGCTTATGTTGGCTGACGACGCCAGCGTGCTTCCTGTGCCTTCGCATGTCGTTCTGCACCATCTCAGCACAAGCGCGATCCGTAATGGCGTGCTTGCAGTTGGCAACACGACTCGTTACAAGAAGAAGGTATGATCGTCTCCAGAACTTGACGCGCACGCCACCCTGATTATCTTTCTCACAAGCAGTTCATTACAACGATCTACTACAAGCCGACGTGATCGTCCCCACTCCGCCAACCTTCCAAGTAAAACAAAACTGTGTATCCGTACAGACTAGCCTGTAGACGGGGCAAACCGGACCATATAGATCACCGATCCGGGGGTTCCACCCTTTTCTTTTTCTTTTTTCTTTCTTTCAATTTTTCGCTGTTTACAGTATCTTTTGCAATTCTCCATCCGTTCACTTGTGTTGATGCTGCTTACGATCTTGACGACGTTGATGTTTTGCTGTCGTGCCCGGCGCGCGTGGGCCACCCTTCTTCCCCCCTTTCTTTTGCTCGGCTGTGATTCATGATGTACTATAGTCATTTTTCCATGCATCTTCGTGCGGACAGTACAGGACCGACAACAGCGCTGTAGTCGGCATTTTGAGTGAATGATATGCGCAGCTTGTTCAATATACCATGCTATTTTCTCTTCTCTCGGTAAAGGTATTAGATAGCAGGAGATAGTAACTACGTTACCTAAACAGTTCTATCTGCTATGTTCCATATGATCCACGGCCATGGGTGGCCACATTCTGTTAGTATGTGTTTCATCGTTTCGTCTTCCCTGCATGTCTAACAAGCTTTCTCTCTAGCTTTGTATATTCAATCAGTGCCGTCTATCTTTTGGGTTCCTTTTGTAGAGCTGCTGAATATTTGGTTAGATGGGTTGTTTTCGTATGCTTTCAATCTCATTTGTTTCTATGGTTGTCAGTACACGAGAAGTGCACCCCTATGTCCTGTACGGTACTCTCAACACCGCAAGGCTGTGATCACACTGGTAGCGCGAACCTCGGAGGGCAATACCGTTGCTCGTAAGGAACCTGCCAGTCGCCAAAAAGGTGGGTCAGCGAGCAGACACCCAGCGCCGGAACCAGGACAGCGGTGGGTTGAGTAGTGGAGCCGCAAAAACGACCCTGAGGCTTTGAGGAACGGCACCACATGGCAGAAGTTGGTGGCGCGCTACGATCAGCTCGTGATTCCACAGAGTGATTCTAGATGGCCACCTCTCGTTTTTAGTCAAGGAGCTGTAGAGCTTGGATTGGGTTTAGCGGGGGCACGATGCTGCCCCATTTGGCCAAGGGCGGGGGATTTTTATTTTATTTTAATTTCTTCGCTCTATCCTTTTGCCGGCTTTCGATTCGAATTGGGCATGACGTGGGGGTCTGAGATTTTGGGAACCGGTTCTGATGGACGTTTGATAGATGCCACGGCCGCTGATGATAACCTATTAATGGTCCATGGCTGAATGCTAACGGCAACAAGCTGAGAAGGGGGGGGAGAAGTGGTCACGTGATGCAGATGCAGTTTCCTTGCTTTGGCTTTGGCCCGTGCGTGTAGATATCATCATGGCGGCCTCCGAGGCTCTGCGCAACCAAGTCGCCGCCAAATGGCAGGATTCTTTCAACCGTCTCAATCGCACTGGAGTGGGTATTTCCGGTCTTATGGAGTTCAGCCAGGTGCGCGGATCGCTTCTTTTCTCGGTGGTGCGACGCGTTCAAAGGCGCATGCGCTAGGCCTGGGCGGTCGCTGCTGAGTTTCTACGCCCGCGGGATCTGGGCGCCCCACCAAAGGATTTCAGTGAGTATATGCGTGGCTTCGTGTGTATATCCGTCGAACATTCGTCGTGGTTACAGATACACGCGAAATAAGAAGCGCTTTCGACGTGCTGATGCAGTGTCGGATGTTGCCCATGCTTTTGGAGAGCTTTGTTGGTGCGTTTCTCTCTTCTCGTCTCGGGCGTTTCCGGACATGAGTATATGCCAGAGGACATGCGCTGCAATCAGCATCTAATCACGGATGACGTGACGAGGTTCATGACAGAGTACGATGTGCGTCGTTCGCCGCTGTCGTCAGACAAGAACTGCAGCTATCGCAGGCTAGCGGGGACCCCGACGTGATCGGCCGGCTCGTGCTGCGATTGGCGGATTGGTACTTCGCATGGGCTCCCGGTGGCGAGTGAGTGTGCCCCCCCCCGCTTCCTGCATCGTGTCCCCCCTTCCGTGCTATGACACCAGCACATCCAGGCTAGGGCAGACCATATCGTCCGCCTACATCGTCAACTTCCAGACGCACGTGTTCTCCGTCCTGCCCGCGGCGTTTGCGGCCGGGTTCAAGCGGCTCCTCGCTGCGACGCTCGCGCTCTTCACGGAGGGCGCCACGCCGGGCGTCCCCGCGTCCGTGCAGGACTCGCGGCTCTGGCCGTCCTTCGAGCTGCTCGGGCTTGCGGACCGCTATGAATCGCTCATCGCGAGCGTGTGCTACGAGCACATCGAGACGTACGTGCTGGAGACGTGCGCGGGCAAGTGGGACGAGCCGATGCTGAGCCAGCTGCGGGAGTGGATGGCCGAGAAGGTCGTGCCGTGGATGTTGTTGCCGTACGCTAGGGGTGCCAAGACCGGTGCGTGACTCTGCTCCCTCCCTTCCTATGTCCTTCGGCTTGACTCGTACGTCTGTCAGCCGAGGAAGCCAGGACGATGTTGCAGGGAGTCGGATCTCGATTCGACTTCCATGTCTGCAAGACGCTGTGCGATCTTCGGTAGGAATCTTTCTGTGTGTTTCATCCGCGGCACCCCTTGACGTACGTTTCAGAACTAAAGAGATGTTCGATATCGTCATTGACTATCCCGATTCGACCCATGCGCTTCATGATCTCAAAGTAAGAAAAATATATATTGTATTTCTGGCTTCGGACCCTAATAACTGCGGCGTGCTCCAGGAATGCTTACAACGTGTCGATCAGCGCACGCAGCTCGTCCGAGCTCTGCGTAAATCGTGAGTGTTTGATTGGTTCGGCTTTTGATTATCCCGGTTCAATGTATGCAGGAACAAGAAGCGACTACTTCATCCCGGTGCAGATACCAAGGACATCCTAACACAATACGTGTCGCTGATACGATGCCTACGCGTCATAGACCCACCCGGGGTCCTGTTGTTTAAAGTGGCGGACCCGATCAGACGCTATCTCCGGTCAGCTTCCCCAATTTGTGGCACGGAAGCAGTTGCTGAACACATTCACATCCCCAGTGAACGACCTGACACCATTCGCTGCATCGTAGCCAGTCTGGTCGTAGACGGTGAAAGTGGTGACTCGTTGGTTGATGACGATGAACCCATACAGCCGCTGCAGAGCGCTCAGGTAGATGACTACACGGATCCAAATTGGGAACCAGAGCCCATCGATGCTGGTCCAGGTAGAGTTTTCGTTCTTCTCACCCTATCGGCCCTGATCGGTGCGATAGACTTCCGAGCGAACAAACCGAGCGATGTCGTCAGCACCCTCGTCAGTATCTACGATTCGAAGGACCTCTTCGTCAAGGAGCTCCAGGTTCTACTTGCTCAGCGTCTCCTCGCGGTCACCGATGGAAACTACGAAAAGGAGGTGAATCCGACTCTCCGCCTTGCTCTAGAGACCTCTCACTCATCGCACAATAGCGCAGAAATTTGGAGATTCTCAAGATTCGCTTTGGCGAAGCGCCATTGCAAGTTTGCGAGGTTATGCTCAAGGACATGACGGACTCCAAGCGAATAGACCAGCATGTGCAGTCTCAGAGTTCAGTCAGTAGACAATCCACCAACTCGTGCTTAGTACTAAATATCATGCAGTCCGTGATGCACCCAACCATCATCTCTCGGCACTTCTGGCCACAGTTTCAATCCTCCAAGGTTCAAATGCCTGGCCAACTGCGCGAGTACGTCACCTTCTTGTCCACTAGGCCCACGTATCGAACTACATGCAGAATTCAAGAGGCGTACGCGCGCGAGTTTATGACGTTCAAACCCGACAAGAAACTGCGCTGGTTCTCACACCTGGGCAGCATCCGTCTCGAAATAGAGTTACAAGACCGTACAGTCAGCGCGGACGTCCCGCCCCTGGAAGCCGCATTCATCGAGCTTTTCTCGGAACAGGGTACAGTTCCTCGTCCGATCTACCTGCGCCAAATCCAGCTCACTTGGCTTCGTCGTCTTCAGATGTCTGGACCTTGGACGATCTCATTGCGCGTGTCGGAACCGTCGAGCGCTCATCTGCGCTCAAAGCTCTGTTAGCGTGGGTCGATCGCGGCGTGCTGCGAGAAGAGACCGAAGACGTGGACGTGCAACGCTTCCGTCTGCTCGAGCGCGTACCCGAGGATGACGGCACCGGGCCGGCGGGAATGTCGACGGCCGGGTCGCGCACAGCCCTCGCGGAGGAAGAGCCGGCCGTGCTCACGGTGCAGCAGCAACAGGCTGAACAGATGAAGGTGTATTGGAAGGTGTGTCGTCCGTGGTGCTGGTGCTAAGCGAGTGCGTGTATGACGCAGTTGCGGCAGTTCATCGAGGGCATGCTCACGAACCTCGGCGGGCTCCCGATAGACCGCATCCAGACGATGCTCAAGTTCGCGCAGGGGTACGACCGGACGGTCGACCAGCTCGGCGCGTTCATGGATGCGGCGCGTCGCGAAGGCCTCGTTAGTGTCAAGGACGGCATTTGGCGCCTGAATCGGTAACCCAGCCAACGGGGACGCCACAATATTCGCGGTAAGTACAACAAAAAAAACCGGCGAAGAACGAGGTCTCGTTGGTTGGTCGCGCTTCTGTGGGCGCCGTAGGGCCGCTATCAGTTTGCTTCCTATCGGTTTGGGGGTCCTTGAGACAGGTGTCTCGTGTGTGTGGGAGTGCACTGTCGGGTCGACTGGGAAGGTGAAAAGTTAGGTCCAAGGGGAATCATGTACGATGACTCGCCGAACCAACATCGCCGTAAACGCGTCACAGTAGCGTTGTGCCTTTGACTGTGTGTGTAAACTCCGAATTGTACATTCTATATGGGTAGCTACGAATGAAAAACTGACACCACGGGGTCCATAGAGGAGAGTCGTGAGTCGGGCATCAATTATGTAATTCTACTAGTTCAAAACCAAGACATCCCGTCTCTCATCATCTCTTGTCTTTCCATCTTGTACTCTTATACCTTTCCATTCCCCCTTCCCACCGCGTTCCCTGTTGCTGCGACGCAAACGCTACGCTACGTAACCCCAACGCCCACCCTCCTCCGCTTTTCCCGACACGAAGCGTCTGCGCACGAGGCACAATGAGCCGCATCCGTTCCAAGCGTAATTTCAAGGAACTCCAACTCAACGTCGCCACCCCACCGACCGAGCCCCTCGAGATGGAGCCAGTCCCCACACGCCTGGCACCGGCGACGAAGCCCGCCGGGGGAGGCGCCAAGAAGCGGCCTCCGCCCATGAACCTCAAGCCCAAGGCGGCCGCCGAGGCGCCCACAAGCGACGCTGGCTCTGCGGGCGACGGACTGCTCGCCGTCGCACCGGGTCCCACGTCCGCGCCTGCGAGCGCGAACACGGCTGCGAACATGAAGCGCATGACGTACCACACGACGCTGTCGAACACGCTCGCGAGCCTCGACTTGAACGCGGAGGTCAAGTACGACCTGCGCGACGAGGACCTCAAGGACCTGAACGAGCTCGGGCAGGGCAATGGCGGGAGCGTGAAGAAGGTGGAGCACGTCCCGACGCACACCATCATGGCCAAAAAGGTATGCACGGTCGTTGTCGCGCTCGGCGCGCTCGCTCACTGTTTTTTTTTTTTTGTGTGTCGACAGATCGTCCTTATCGACGCGAAGCCGTCCGTGCGCAAGCAGATCCTGCGCGAGCTGCAGATCATGCATGACTGCCACTCGGAGTACATCATCTCGTTTTATGGCGCGTTCTTGTCCGACCCCAACATCTGCATCTGCATGGAGTTTATGGACAAGGGTTCGCTCGATGGTATATACAAGCGGATAGGCGCGATCGACATCGAGGTTGTAGCTAACGTCGCACATGCCGTCCTCGAAGGCCTCACATACCTCTATGACGTTCACCGTATCATTCACCGTGGTATGTCGTCGACTCGGCTTCCAAAATAGCGTAATTCACTCATCAGACGCATCGACCAGATATCAAGCCCTCTAATATATTGTGCAACTCCAAGGGCCAAATTAAGATATGTGATTTCGGCGTATCAGGGGAACTCATCAACTCGATCGCGGATACATTTGTTGGGACGTCAACCTATATGAGCGTGCGTGTCATTGCCATGGTACTGATGAAACATCGAAGTCGCTGAAACTCTCGATGCTATTTTTACAGCCGGAACGGATACAGGGTGCGCAATACACCGTCAAGTCGGATGTGTGGTCTCTTGGGATTTCACTCATCGAGCTCGCTCTCGGCCGATTCCCATTCTCGGAATCTGCTTCCGACGACGACTCTGACCTGTCCGACTTTGAGGGCACGCTCTCACCTGCGCGGCCAGTCCCGCTGGAGAAGAAGAAAGATAAGACCAGGGAGAGCAAGCGTAACCGGCGGAAGAGCAAGGGGGTGAGCCTGCAGGGTGGCGGCATGACCATGAGCATCCTCGAGCTACTACAACATATCGTGAACGAACCCGCGCCAAAGCTCACATCGGACGGCCGCTTCCCGAAGATGGCCGAGGACTTTGTGAACAGCTGCCTGTTGAAGGACCCGGATCAACGACGGACGCCGAAAGATCTCTTGGTGCGTTACCCCTCCAACCCTAAACGAGCTCGCACGTGTGTACGCTGCGCGAGCGCCAATTCGTTCTATTTTAACTTTACATTTTCCCAGAATCACGAATGGGTCGTACACGCGCAGACGACAAACTTTGATCTCGAGGCCTGGGCAAGCACATTTTGACAGGACAGACGCCGGTCGATACCAGGGTTTTGGGGTGTGTGAGAGTGTATGGGAACGAACGAGCGTGCGCCATCGTCGACTTGTAATGAGCAGGGCTCTCTCGGTGCGGTGCGGTGTGGTGCGACGCTACTTTACCCTGTGCGAGAAGAGACAGATTCCCTCTCCGTTTACTGGGCTAATGCGTTCAACAGTTCGTGAAGCATTGCGATGTATGTATTTTTTAGAAAAAAAAACAAAAGATAACCCAACGCAAATATTTAATGTCATGTTGCTCTCATCCTTGGTCTGGGCCTGAGAGGCCTGATAACTTATTCAGTGGGTGGGCGGGGATTGTGTGGGTGGAACGAGGCCCGACCTGAGGGCGCATTTCAGACTTTTAAGTACGTTGATCTGGTTTTGGGAGCGATGCCGGCGGCGGCCTTCTGATCGACGTTCTCGCCCCCCGCGCATAATTGACGTGCCTTCGGATCCAACCCAAGGGGCCCACTGCTGGTCTGGTGAGCACTGTTCTCACGGCGGAAGCGCCGGAAATGTCACGAGTTGGCCCTGTGCCTCGCTTCGATATGGTCCAATGACATGTTCGCATTCCCAGGGCCCCGCAAGTGGTGGGATCAGTTGTGGCAGTATCTCTCCCACCACGAAAACGGACTTGGCGAACATCCCAGTTGACTGGAACGATTCCGGCCGGAACGCGGGGAAAACAATCGTGGTGCCGAGTGTGGTTGGTGGTGGTTTGGCAGAGAAAAAAATGTGGGCTTAGGCTTAGATCAGCGAAGCCGGATTGCGCGGGACAAGGGAAGAGAGAGAGCCCCGCATCAGAACGTTCTGAGAGACAGAACAAGAGACAGCGCGTGAAGCACCGCATCGTCAGCTGCCAAACCACACGAAATCTTGTTCCCTTGCGAAAATCAAGGACCACCTCATGCCACGCACTGTCCGTCTTGCTGCTGGTGTTTCCTACTGTCATCTAGAGACCCCGGTGTCTCGTGAGGTGCCGCTGGTCGACGCAGCCACTCGCGTATTAATCCGACCGCGGCGCAGAGGTTGGGGTGGCGACTCTGTCTTCGCTCGGAAATGCTGGGTTCGAGAGCGGAGTCGTTGGACGAGAGCGGATCATCTTGCGTACCATCTTCGATGCCTTGGTCAACCTCTCCTTCCTCTCGAAAGTCCAGCAGAATTTGGATTAGATTTTTGGATAAGCGATGCCCGGGACTCGATTCCCCTTGCAATTCTCGTTCCATTATCGGCCGCCCACGCCTTATACTACGGTACCGGAGCCTTCAAGTATATTTCGAGTGAGCGGGAAAATGGTAACATATATCTTATGTCCAGGCTGAGGAACGAACGCGCAAATTTTAAGAGGGGAAGGGGTTTGCGACTGTTATTCCCCGTAAAAAATTGGGAAGTCACTATGCAATGCAAAAAAACAGCATGAGATGGGAACTGGAGCTCATTGAGCATCAAGCGCTTGTGGTTCGGTCAATCTCACGGCATCAACTAAAGCAGTCACTCTTAACGCCTCCCACTCCAATACAATGGGTTCTCCTCAATCGACTCACGCCATAATATTCAATGTCTCAGGCTTACCCTGAGGATATCAACGTTGCCGAGGCAGGTATAGGCCGGGAACAGGTACCTTACCCCCACTTGGTTCCATCCTCGCCGTTCTCACCAGCTGACGCCCCCACAGGCGGTCACCAGTATCCGCCCCAGCGGGCGCAGAATCAAGCACTGCAGGTTGTATCTAATTTTGTCGAATGGCTCCGGGCCTATCTCTTTAATGGAAAGCGGATACTGATGGGATTATCGTCTTTGTGCGTCAATATCTTTCAATGGCACGCACTGCTTCACAGACTCGTCTCCTGTAGACCGGTTTATTCTCTGCTGCGAAGTTTACAGCGGGCGGATACATCGGCCCCTTCATGCGAAAACAGCTGGAAGCTGAGCTGGCCCTTTTCAAACACTCCCCCTTATTCTTCGTCCCTCAAACCCCCAAGCGGGCAAATACCCGCGCTGTCCACAATTTCTCACATCCACACGACCCCCTGCCCAACCTTGTCTCCATAAACTCACAGATCGATGGTGAAGATTCTCCCCTCGCACCTGGGGATCATTCAACACTGTCGCCCTCGTTATCGCCCGTCTTCCCCCAGGTTCTCAAGCCTCCGTGCGGGATGCCACAGAAGGCCTACAGGACTGTCCTGGCCGCCGCTTCCCAGCGACCCAGCCTCATCACCCGCCTGCGGGCAGAAGACAGCTTCGCGCTCAACGTATGCCACAACTTCGGCCTCACATCGGCCGGGGGTGTAGGTCGCGGATGATGCATGCAGACAGACATCTTTCGGGGGCAGCGGCATCGGCCTACTTGGCAAAAAATAGGTCATCTGCTTCAGAATCCCGCGCCGGCACCTCCGCGCGTAACAATGCGTGCCGCGCGCTGAATGGAATCGGGAGATTCGTTCTCATGGCGGCCGCAGGCAGAATCATGGCCTGTGGTACGGCGGAAAAGACCCCCCGTGCGGCGCCTCGGAAAGAGTTTTGACGAGGACTGCAGCACTACCCTGCAGGACTTGGCCAATGCCTTTCCCCAGTCGCCCGAAGACGGGCCTTTGCCTACGCAGACTCTTACATTGTGCTATTTCGCGCCCTTTCCCTATTGAAAGTGGTGTTCATCCTATGATGTGTCTCATTATTCCGTGCCAGTGAATTCTGGTCTTAGACCTGGCCGCTCCCTTTCCGTAGGGTCGGTCTGGGCTTCTCCGGATCGATCGTATGCCCTGAGGTGACCCAAGCCAGATCCAGCAACGCATCTCCGTGTTGAATTTATCAGCCCGTAAAACGCGCAATGAGAATTTCTCCCGTTAATGCCACGTATTTAGACCCTTTCATTTCCCTTAGTCTACATATTAGAGTGTCAGTCGTACGTCTTAGGCTTTTGAAGCCCATAGTACAAATACCTTCGTTATCGTACTTGCCACCTCAGACATAGCTTGCCCGCGATCCTGAGACTTATCGCATCTATCTAGTTCGCTCCGCGTGCCGCTCCGAAGCTTCCGAACATATCCATAATCTACACTCCGTGTCTGGCCGCCTATGTCACTCGTGACGCGTGACGCGTGACGCCTCGTGAGGGACTGAGTGCACTGCACTTGAACTCGTACAAACATGCACGCCAGTATATACGAACACTGTCAGGGTCCAATGCACACTCCAAATATGTTAGTGCAGGAAATGATCCCTGCTTGACTATGGCCACATCTCCAACGGTGAGCAAGTCGCAAATTTTGAAAAAGTGTATACGGCGACCGGGGTGCACGACTGTAGCAACGAGGTTATCATCACCGTCCGGCAGATATAATATACGGGGACTAGACCGTGACGTCCGGAGCAGTCAATGGTGATGAGGAGGATGGCTAGCTTGCAACCAGGTTCTGTCAGGTTCCGTATGAGCTAAGACTCGGATGCCTTCTCGTACTAGGTTCCTCTCTAATATCGCAGGTCTACCATATGGTACTGGACAGCAGGGATGGAAATAATGTCAAGTTTTGAACATACATCGCCTAATCTACTCACTGTGTAAACTTGGGACTCGCAGCACGCCGCAAATCTACAGAGAATAGTACAAAGAATAGAGACGACAAATGCTGGAAAAATGCTGACTTAAGTTCGCTTTGAAGCAGCTGAAGCAAGAGATGGGGCGCGTAGGAAGATTAAAATATATTATGTTCGTCTGCCTAGCCACCAATACGGCAGAAACTGTATGAAGAGTGTGGAGACAGACTATTGGAGGTGAAGGACGCGTTGACTCCATTCTAAGAACGACGCTGCTGGCTCCTTGTCTCCGTGATATCGTGCGACGACTCTTTATATACGCCCGATGAGAACACTGCAATTGAATTCATACGAATGTACATACTAGTCTAGTACATATGGAGCCACGAGGGACCAATTTAGCGTGTCACCGTTGGGAATGAAAACTACGGCCTTTCAATCTAACACCAGACTAAAGGGCATCCGCTCCAGGACTGTAACACCTCCAACGAGTATTGAGTGTCTCAACGAACTCATCTCGGGTGTCGACGGTGGTTATGGGGCGACCAGAAAGCTGGCGTGAAGAAAGGAACCGCTCTGGCTTGTTACACTTGTCATCCTCTAACCATAGCAATTGGAGCTCCGGCAACAACACGGCAAGCGTCTCCTCGGCAGTGTCCTCGAGCGCAGAAGCAATACACCTTTCCAAACCCCCAGATACCTCCAGTATCTCCACAGCAGAGAATAGGCGGAGAAGGGGCGGCCATTCGCTCGGTAAACGATCTTGCCCTCCCTGAATCGAGATGGTGTAGGTCCAGAAGGAGACTCGGAGATGACCCACGTTGGAGGTCATGGCGACAAGTGGACCAAGTACATGGACCACGTACAGAACTGAAGAAATGTCTGTGGCATAGCAAAAGTCCGTTGTAATGCGAAATTTGGCTTGAAGGCATTCGCCTTGTGGGAGATCAAATTCGATGTTGACACTGTGGGGATAAAGAAAAAGATACTCGGACACGCCTGAACTGGGCGTGCTTGAGGTTCGAGCGACCGACGAACTGGGAAAGTTGGCGAGTTTGAACCTCCTCCATCAAATAATCTATTCTGACATCCTCGACTCGAGGCGCGTCAATTCGTGCCACGAGGTCCTCCAAGTACTCAAAATCACGCCCGAATTTAAACTGGGTGAGGGCGGGAAGGACCGCCAGCATTGGGAGATCTGGGCGCATTCTTTACTCGTGGGAAGGTATCGGAAATGGGTTTCTGTGGTTGATACTAAGGGTTCTGAGCTTGGTCAAAACCGCCAGGATATTGACCATCTCCTCTGTTGAGATGTAACCATGATCGTAATCAGTCGGGGGAACAGAGCAGAGGTCGAGAGAAACGAGGTCATGAGCCGATAAAAGTAGTGTGGGTAATCCTGGAAATGAGATTTTTTCTGAGCAGAGATGTCGTAGAGATGGGGCAGACCCGCCCAAGAATTCATCAGGAATGTCGAACATCGGGTCACCCCCTTCATACTTGAGTCCTGTAAGCTGGAGATGTGTCAAAGCCGGAAATGGCACTCCCATCACTTTGGCCACATCGGACGCGTCTGGTCTCAATATGGTAAGCTGAACGCGGCGTACACGATCAAGGTGCTCGAGTATGGCGATGAGATCGTCTTGGTCGTCAGGAGTGAAACATTCAACCGCAAGAGGAAACTCTGGCCAGAGACTGAGGTTCTTCCTGAAGGACGTTTCACTTGAGCAGTAAAGATGCAGATCGAGGTAGCGTGGTGATGCACATATGATTCGGCGCCATCTTTGGCAGATATGCACAAGTCTCTGCCATACCCCCATATGTTCTATGGATGCCAAAGTAGTATAAAAGTCGGGTAGACAGAAGGCAAATATTTCTAGCAAGATCTCGTCTGGGAGAATGTCGATTGTTGCTACATGTCTGTTACTCTCCCCTGTGCCACGCAAGTCAGTACCCATTCGAGTACTAACCAGAATCTAAATACATACCATGAGCACAAGCCATTCCAAGTTCAATCTTCAAGCTTCTGCCAGGTGTAAGTGTCGAAGAGCTCGAGGTTCCAGGGAGTGGGAGAGAGGGGTGGGTGCTGATCGACGTCGATTAGTCGCCTTGGTGTGAGGCCAGGAGTGTGGAGAGTGGAACCGTCTAGAAATCACCTTGCTTGCCAAAGTCATATGGCAGGTCGAAATTCGTGCAAATCGCAAACAACGACAAATAAGAGATAATAACAACAAGCCAAAGCCATAACAACAAACCAAATCTCGCACGGAAGCCTACATACCATTTGTATCACGCCACCTGCAACAGCGGAACACACAACAACACGCCACAAGCAAGGTCGAAGTCGACGAAGTCGACGCCTAGTATATATATATTGTGTAAAGATAAAGTTAATGGTCCGGTTCCGATTATAGAATACAGCCAGCCGTGTTGTATGTGTTCCTGTCACGGTACTGAGAAATAATGCATAATGCATGACATGTCTGAAAGTCCGGAAATCGGCGAGTCACAGTGCGTGCAGAAAAGTCGGCTGGTGGCCAGATGGACAACATACTCACAAGGACACCGTGATTTCCTAAACGAGCTGATACAGAATCTCTCTATTTTCTAAACAATGAGCATGTACCCCAACTTGAACTTACTGGCAGGACACCAGTCGCTTCGAGTTGTAGGTTCCTCTATATGTAGACAGCTATCGGTCAAGTCTTTGGTCACCGGTCACCTGGTGGACGCGGTATTCCAATGAGCATTGGCGGGGTCGGCAATCATGTCAAGATTCTGAATATACACCGCATAGTCTCTGTATAATTGGGAGTGGTATACCGCCGATCTGCGGAGAAGTTAGTAAGTTGATAGAGATAGAAGATATCGAAAATATGATAATAATAATCCCCCTTCTCTAGTAAAAAGATAGAAAGCAAGCAAGAGATCCTTGCGTTACGGTTGCGTACATACTTTTTTTTGGAACTATTCCTTGCGTATGCCGAGAACACAGCACTCGAATTCATACGAATGTACATGCTAGTACATATGTGGACGCCGATTTCGCGTGTCATCATTTTCTCTCCTGAATTGTATGGGGTGAGCCACCGTGAGTGAGGACTAGGACCTTTCAATCGAATAACACCAGAACAAGAAGCCAATCGCTACGGACTTTATCCTAATGCCTCTGTTGGGAATTGAGTCTTTCAACGAATTCACCTCGCGCCGACAATGGTCACAGGGCGATCAGAGACCTGGCACAAGGTGAGGAA
>QFDY01002104.1:4696-15033 GCA_003315925.1 Lactarius sp. MG121
TTTGACATACCTATGGGTTATGGTGTGCAAATCCCCGCCCACCAAGTTGGTGGACTCACTTTTCTATGGGGTATGGGGGGTTATGGGCTATTAATGCTATGGGTTATGAGGGGTCCGACTGTACTCACAAATGCCGTCATGAACCTGAATACGACTAGACACCAAGGTAGTGAAGGTGACCTCAATGGAAACAAGAGCCCTAGTGGAGCAGACGGCAAACAATATGGAAGAAGCTAAGTGTTCGTGGTTTTTGAACCTAGCTGCTCTTGGCCGTCGGGACTGAGACGCCTCTACAGGGAGCCAGGTTCGGCGCGACCACAAGCATGGCTGTCTCTGCCAGATCTGTCCACTAATCAAAATATCGCTTGCAGCGCTCAACACGAGGGGACGGCAAGATGGTTCTTCCAGGGAAGTACCTTCATGGAATGGAAGTCCAAGTCCACTAAGCCCCTGTGATGGATCCACGGGAAATGTGCGTTCTTTTGTCCCTACACGTCCTCTGATCTTGATCTTTTCAAATCATTGTAGCGGGTTCTGGGAAGAGCGTCCTTTGGTTTGTTGTTGCCATTTTTCAGGTTCACCATCAAGGATCTCATACTTCCAACCAGCTCCGCAATCATCCAAGACATAATGGCATTACAGGAGGCTGGACTCGCTTCCATGGCTTATTTCTATTTTGACTTTAGGGACACCAATAAACAACACTGCCGCAACTTGCTCCTTTCTCTCCTTACGCAACTCTCTACTCGTTCCGACACTTATTATGACATACTTTCCTGCTTTTATATGACACACAACGACGGCGCACATAAGCCCAGCACGAGCACACTGATTGTGTGTCTCAAAGAGATGCTCGCGCTTCCCAGCCAAAGCCCAATCTACATTATCTTGGATGCACTGGACGAATGTCCAAATACCTCTGGAATTCCATCTGCTTGCAAACAAGTCCTTGATCACTTAAAGGATCTTGTCGGCCTCCAGTTTTCAAATCTTCATATATGTGTTACCAGTTGCTCAGAGTTTGACATATGAGTTGCGCTCGAGCCCCTAGCATTTCATTCGGTCTCTATCCATGACCAAGGTGGACAAACAAAGGATATCGAAGACTACATCAGATCTGTCATCTATGCAGACTCGGATACGGCAACGAGAAGATGGAGGGACAAAGATAAAGACCTGGTTATTGAGACGCTCTTGGAAAGAGCGGATGGAATGTAAGTGTGCTTAAAGATCCTGCCAACTCTTACTAAGTATTGTACAGGTTCCGATGGGTTTTCTGTCAACTGGAGGTGCTGCAACATTGCCTTCCACAAAGTATCCGGCGAACCCTTAACAATTTTTTTTTTGGGCACGCCCACCACCCCCCTTACCCTGCTCAGGAGAGCTTGGGGCGAGCCCTCGGGTTCAATCCTCGCTCAGGCAATATTCCTGACAGGGGCACTCATTAGTCATCACCCTGTGGCATCGTGCCACCAACTCAGGCCCTCAGCGGTCCACATTACCCACCCGTCGGCACTTTCCTACTCCACCCCACACCCAGTTCTCCGATTCCATTTCCAACAATCCCACACTACGTCCCGACTCAACCCGACCAACCCGACTCTGGTTCCGAAGCCCCGACCTACCCTGATTGGAACACACCTCCGAAGACATAAAGGCTTACGCAAGCATCGGAGCCCTCACGATCCCTGAGGCTGGCTGGGAGTGGTGTCCCAGTCCTCCAACATGGTTGACAGTGAGGGTGATCCTCACCCGGAGATACCACCAATTCGCTGAGTCAGAAGGGGTCCATGATGGCTCGGAAGGACCAGCCTAGGGCCGGATTAGGTAAGGAAGGCGCGATGAAGGCGTGGGAGGTAGGGATGAGGATTTGGATGACACACGCACAGACTGGCTGGGAGACCGCACCTAGGGGACCTAACACGTCCCCTTACATAACCACTACTCTGGACTATGACCACGTCCCCTCTGGGAGGGTACACACTGACACTTGACCCCCTGACCGCACTGTGCCCTTAATTGGACACTATGCCCTTAATTGGACAGTACTACCGTATCTATACTACAGTGATAATCATGCTTACTTACTCTCGTCCTTACTGCATCGACTACCCTTCCGTCACTGAGTGTCACATGGGCATGCGGTTCCCCTAGGGGTTAACTAGCCCCCGTTAGTTACTATATAGGAGTTGCCACAATAAGTTGGCTAGGGTTACACTGAGGGTTTGGTTTCCGCACAGAGTAACATGTACGTCCATAGTACTGGCTTTGTATTCACACTACTGCTCCAGGATATAAATTGATTCAAAAAAAAAAAAAAAAAAAAAAAAACCCTTAACGATTTGCCTGAGTCTTTGGACAAGACATACGAACGTGTGTTGAAGGAAATCAACAGGGCCAACCAACACTATGCTCATCGGCTCTTACAATGTCTCAGTGTGGCCATTCGGCCCCTGCGTGTCGTGGAGCTAGCAGAAGTACTTGCGCTTGACTTTGATATGTTCGAAGGGGCAACGCCAACGCTGAACGAGGATTGGCGATCGGAGGATAGGCAGCGAGATGTGCTGTCTACGTGCTCTAGCTTGATCACCCTAGTCGACGACGGTGATTCCCTCGTCATTCAGTTCTCGCATTTTTCGGTCAAGGAGTTCCTCACTTCCAATCGCCTCGCCACTTCTGGAGAGCACATTTCACACTTTCATATCACGCCTGAGCCTGCACACACCACTCTCACCCACGCTTGCTTGGCGAGCCTACTGCAGTTGGACGGTAGCGCTAACCGTAACCGGGTCGAAGATAGCTCCCCCCCGGCCATATACGCCAGTCGGCATTGGGTGGTCCATGCCCAGTTCGAAAAGGTGTCGTCACGCATAGAAGATGGGATGTGGCGTCTTTTGACCTTTTTGACTCGGCAAAACCATATTTTGCCGCGTGGCTCCAGTTGTACGACATCGACGATGGCTGGTCTCAGTTCAGTTTTTACCCCAAGACGGAATCTCATGCATCCCCACTGTATTATGCTTCATTGTGCGGTTTCCTTGACCTGGCGGCACACATTGCCGTTGAGCATCCAGATCAAGTAAATGCGACTGGTGGTCTTAATCACAGTCCGCTGACGGCAGCGCTGCACAAGAGACACTTCAGGGTGGCGGAGTTACTATATCAGCAAGGCGCAGTCGTTGATATTTCCGGTCACAATATGCCGACTCCATTGCAAGCTGCATCAGCGGATGGACTTGTCGACGTCGTGCGCTGGTTACTCGACCACAATGCAAATGCAAATTTACAACAAGACGTTCACCCGACTCCACTTATTTCGGCTGCATCGAATGGGCACCTAGAGGCTGTTCGGATGTTACTGGGGCATAGCGTCTGCATCAACGTTACGAACGACTTCGGCCAAACCCCATTACACCGCGCATCAGGAAACGGTCACGTGGAGATCGCGAGGCTATTGCTCCAACATGAGGCGGACATCGGCGCACAAGATATTGACTACTCAACGCCATTACATCGGGCTTCATTTTGTGGGCAGTTCGAGGTCGTACGTCTGCTGCTTGACCACGGCGCGGACGTAGACGCCAAGAACAAGGGGGGAAGGACTCCATTGCACCTAGCATCCGAAGGGAGAAGCGAGATCGTGCGCCTGCTGCTCGACCGTGGCGCAAACACGGAAGCCAAGGACGAGGATGGATGGACCCCGTTACACCTAGTGTCATGCCAGGAGAAGACCGAGATTTTGCACCTCTTGTTCGACCGCGGCGCGAACACAGACGCTGAGAACAGGGATGGATGGACCCCGCTGCACCTAATATCACATCGGGGGAAAAACGAGATCGTGTGCCTACTGCTCGACCATGGCGCGACGATTGATGCAGAGAAGGAGGATGGATTGACCCCATTGCACCCAACGTCATATCGGGAGGAAACGGAGATCGTGCGCTTACTGCTCGACTGCGGCTCCAGTGCAGATGCCAACGACAAGGAGGGAAGGACCCCATCCCAGATAGCGTCAGGACAGCGAAGAGACGAGGTCGTACAGCTGTTGACGGAGCGTCGTGCGCAGGTAGATAGAGAGCTATAGGTTACTCTTCACGTAAGTTGAGTCACTGTAGTAGTACGGTGGTTCCCTCCTGCAGGTCTTCGAAGCGTGCTATAAGTTATAGCGATCGACTGGCCAACGACTGCGCATTGACAAGGGACATCGTGATGGAGCCATACTTCACCTTCTCGTCATCAGGTTAAAGGGTAGGACTAGCTACCAGGATCGGCCTGGGTGATGGAAGTAAGGATGAGGGTTGGGTAGGCCTCGAGGCATTGTGAGAGGGTTAGTTAATGTGAATCCATGGTCTCCCGTAGGAAGTCGAGAAGCTTGGTAACATGTTTCTCATGAGACAAGACAGTCAGGTGTAGCCCGGTGACAATGCGCCCTTGATCACTCAGGCTGAGCGTCCATTTCCCGCGCCGATAAACGCAAGGCGTGGTGCAATAACTTGTGGGATTATTATCTAGCGCCTAAAATGTATCACCCCGGTTCCGATCCAGAACAGTGAAACACACGCTCTATGGCACACTGAATTTTGAAAAGTATTTCTCTCGCTTGTGGTGGTCCAGCGTGCATCGCTGAGATAGCCTACCTACGAATAAACGAGCTAGTAGGGGAGAATAGGTACTAAATAACCCGCCAAAAACTACATCCGCATTGAAGGTACTACCTGGTCAACATCAAAGCAGGCGTAAGAGTAACACTGTGGAGAGAGTGGAACGGTTTTGTGGCAGAAAAACAGTGAGACGTTGGCAATCTGCACAGGGACTGGACACTATAATGCTAAATGAATGTAAAATATCATCCTTGTGGGGCGAGAGGGAGAGCAGCTTACAGCTGAAGCCAATTGCTAGTTGAATGCGATGATAGTTGCACCAGCAGCATAAAGGACGGTGTCATCCCAGGAGTCAATGTGCCAGACCAGTCGGGTCGTGGTGATGGGATCCACGTAAGCGTTGATACGAAGATCAGCTTTGCAATCGATGTCGAGATGGTTCAAGGCGATAAAGGCGGAGGGTTTCTTGAAAAATTCGATTGAGCTTGAAGTGAATGAGATTTCCCCGCTGTGTTCGAGTTGTTGTTGGTCCCAGGGACGAATGTCCAGTGTGCTGACGGATGTGCTAAAGATGCGCTCGCGATCCTCTGGATAGGCAATCCAGCAAGTCTGCGCGGCGTAGAGAACAGTGTCTGACCAAGTCTCAATATTGAGCGTGAATCCTTTCGCATCAATGTTACTGGCAGTAGTAATGACGCGCCAGTTGTGATCCTTGTCGAATTCGATGCGGTTGAAGAAGACGACGACCTTGGGAGGAGTGACGAACGGGCGCTCGAAGTTGATACGCACGGAGGCGGGAGAATGGGGGTCCTCCCAGAGGTTCCGCAAGTGTTCACCGGTGAGGAAATCCAGATCACAGGGTGCGAGGGCGAACACATGATCGACGCCTCCATAGAGAGCAGAAGGTTTCCAAGCGATGAAATGGCAGTTGGCCCAATCCTTGGTGAAGAACGGGATCGTCGACTGAACAATTGCCTTTTCTTTGTCCATATGTAGGCGACGGATGCCATGAGGTAGGCGGGGGCAGGCGACGAATGCACGAGGGAACCTCAATGTAGTCTCCGTCTTAGTGTCGAATTCGCAGAGGATGGGCATGTCTACTGTTATAAAGAGCGATTGGGGGCGGGGCGTCACGGTGAAGGCAATGGCAGTCAGGGTAAAGTTTCTTTACTATCCCATCATTGGGCGAAGGGTAGAACTGACCACCAGGACTGTCCGTGAGATGATGACTGCACAAGCCACGAGGCGTCGTGTGATAGTTGATCGATTAGGCAGGTCAAGAAGCGGGTCGTGGGCAGCCCTGATTCCCTTGAGTCGGAGTCATAGGAAGTCAAGAATCTTGGTAGCGTATTTATTCCGTGAGAAGGTATGACAATGTGTCCTTCACTTGGTCCTTGATATGGCTTAGTAGCTTGATTGATCAAGCTCAATCTTTAGGGCTACTTGTAGAACAAGTTCGCATGCGCGCAATTACTCCGTACTCTTCCAAGTGATACTCATTAGTGCCTGCTTCGTTCATAGTCAGTCTCGGCATCCGCCGGTGCCGGAGAGAGGTCGACTCGGACTGACTTGGACCGATGCTCAGACCAACAGCGGCGCCGCCCGCTCCGTGGTGTTGCAGTGTGTTGTGCCACTCCGAGTTCGTAGCCGCACTGGCATAAAATACACGCTCAGTAATACACTGAACTTTGAACGATTTCCATGGTGCCGGCGATTCAACGCCATAACCAATATACAGTAGTTCGTACACAAGAGTCACAGCAGCACCACGTAGATAATTTGGTAATTCGATTTCGTCGCATAGAGACAACTGAAAGAGGAAGGGTATTGCAGCCCGTACAGGTTGGGATGCCCTGACAAGCTAAATGAATATGATAAGGTACTTGCAGGGCAGAAGACTGAGTAACTTACAGCTGATGGTGCCATTTGTCAGTGGAACGCGATGATGGAGGCACCAGCAGAATAAATGATGGTGTCGCCCCAGGAGTCAAGATGCCAGACCAGGCGGGTCGTGGAGACGCCGTCGACACGAGCGTGGATGCAAAGATTAGCTCTGCAATCAATGTCGAGGGAGTTCAAGGCGACAAAGGTGGAGGGTGTCTTGAGGAATTCAACCGAATTAAATGAGATTTCCTTCCTATGTTCGAGTTGGGGCCGGTCCACGGGACGAATATCCATCGTACTGACAGATGTGCTAAATATGTGTTCACGATCCTCGGGATAAGCAATCCAGCCAGCCCGCGCGGTGTAGAGAATAGTGTCTGACCAAGTCCCGATATGGAGTGTGAATCCCTTCACATCGATGTCACTAGCAGTGGTTTCGACGCGCCAGTTGTGGTTCTTGTCGAGGTCAATGCAGTTCAAGAACACCACGACCTTCGGAGGAGTGACGAATGGGCGCTCAAAGTCGATGCGCACGGAGGCAGGGTCGTCCGGGTTCATCCAGGGGTTGTGCGTGTGTTCACCAGTGAGGAACTCCAAATCACCAGGTGCGAGGGCAAACAAATGAGCGAAGATGACGTCACGATGAACGCTTGGAGTTGTATTACAGGTGGTGATGTGACAGTCAGCCGAAGTCATTGTGAGGTGCTGGAACGACGACGAAACGCGGATGTTGGCATGTTTTCCGAGATCGAGTAAACGGATGCCATGGGCTAGGCGGGGGCGATCGACGAATGGACGAGGGAAGTTCAATCTAGTCTGCGTCTGGTCGAGCTCGAGGACGATGGGCATGACTAGTCCTGAAGCGCACTCTAAAGGGTTGAAATTTGAATTGTTGAAGGTGAGGCAGGAAGAGCCGGTCTGGGGGGCGGAGCCGCGAACATGTGCTCATTCCTCTCTTGCGTGCCGCCACCAACCTTTTGATAAGTGATCGTTCGTGGTGTCCGCCGATACTCCGCCCCTCATCTGGTCGCTCCGGGAGGGCCCGCGCACTCGTCACGACCTCGCCTCGGCCAGAGGGACTTTCGTTTTCAATCACGAAGCGCTTTCGCCTAATCTCTGCGCAGTCTCCCTTCCATACTGCTTGAACTGTCATTACCACCTAATTGCCTACAGTATCTGTTCATACGTCGCCATCTGGCAATACACTTAAGACCAACTGCTTCTCGGCGTCGTCGATCTTCCGTGCTACGCGCTGGCGTCACCTCACCTCACTTATCCCAGCACCACGCGGAACTCGTCCCTGTAAGAGCGGAGCAGTGACTCGCCAAGACAGTAGTCCCTCAAGAGTTTTTCTACGTCGCATACATCTATTTGATGATCTGTCGTTGATGACATTTTCTAAAGGCTTAGGGCTGGGGCTGAGGGTATGAACTAAGGTTAGTGACCTTATCTCCGCCACCGCCGCTGCATTGCGACAAGAGCAGTCCGAAACAAACCAGGTGCGGAGACATTGCAAATAGTACGTGTGCGGACTTGACATACGCCACGCATACTCGCGGCCACTCGGATGGAAGGTCGGAGGTGTGGTGCAAGAACTTGCAAGTATACTATTTAGCGTCTGACTTGTACCAGGCTGATTCCGACCAAAAACTTGGGCCGTACACTAAGCTTCGAACAGTTTCCTTCGCTCGTGGTGATCCAACGCCATCGCAATATAGTTTGTCTAACGCAAGAGTAGCACAATGAAGATAATTTGGAAATTCGATCGTACGGCTGAGAGAGGAAAGGGATGGGTTCTGTGACACAAAAGCAAAAACAGTACAGGCGCAGCCTGAGGCACCGACATGCTAAGCGAATGCGTTAAGTCAGAATATCATGATTGCAAACACCGAGAAACTCACAGCTGACGCTGCCAATCGTTAATTGAATGCGATGATGGTTGCACCGGCAGAAAAAAGAATGGTGTCGCCCCAGGAATCAATGTGCCAGACCAGACGGGTCGTGGAGATGCCATCGACGTAAGCCTTGATGCGAAGATTGGCATCGGCAGATACGTTGAGGGAGTTCAAGGCGATAAAGGCGGAGGGTTTCTTGATGAATTCGACGGGATTAAATAAAATTTCCTTATTGTGTAGGTGCTGCCGCTGGTCCACGGGGCGGATATCCAGCGTACTGACATCTGTGCTGAAAATGTGCCCACGATCCTCTGGATAGGCAATCCAGCCAATCCGCGTTGCGACGGTATCAAAGACCGTATCGATATTGAGTGTGAATCCCCCCACGTCGATGTCGGTGGCGGTAGTGTTGAGATGCCAGTCTTGGAACCTGGAAAGTTCGATGCAGTTGAAGAAAACGACAACCTTTGGAGGGGTGACGAACGGGCGCTCAAAATCGATGCGCACAGAGGCTGGGTCATTGGGATTCTTCCAGGAGCTGCGCATGTGTTCACCGGTGAGGAAATCCAGATCACAGGGTGCGAGGACAAATACACTAGTGATGGCGTGGTAGAGTGTAGTATCTGCCCAGGTTATGATGTTACAGTCGGCCGAACTCTTTGTGATGTGCTGGAGGGTTGACGAAACGCGGATGTTGGCCTTATTTCCGATATCTAGCACACGGAGGCCATGGGATAGGCGGGGGGGGTCGACGAATGGACGGGGGAAGTTCAATGCTCTCTGAGTAATGTCGAATTCGCAATAGGTGGGCATGGCCGGTTATGAAGTACAGTCTAAGTAATCGAAGGCGAGGCAGGGAGAATCTGCACTTTTTCAAGAGTTTTATAGTAGTATGTTTCATGCGTACCTATTTAATTAGTCACTAGTCATCGATGACACCTTCTAAGGGCTGAGGGTGCGCTGAGAGCTTGAACTGGGGCCAATGGCACCTTCCATTGTATTATCAAGCACGGCCCAAAACCGACCAGCTCAAAGCCGTGCCACTTATATAGTAGCAAGTTAGGAGACAGAAAGAACCAAGAAAGAACGCACGCGGAGTTGACATACATCGCGCATGCCCGCCACTCAAGATGGAAGGTTGGAGGTACGGTGCAAGCACTTGCCAGTACGCTATTAAGCATCTAATCTGTCAGTGCACCAGGCCAGTTCTAACCAAGAACCACATTTTAGGCCGCCGCCAGTGGAGACAACAGAGAGGGGGAAAAATAGGTTTTATCGGTGACATTTTATTTTTCATAGGCTCGGGGCCTTGTGGGGCCGTGGTGGTACGTTTGGTCAGTATAATGGAATTCTTCATCAGTTCACGTTCAAGCCACCGGAAATTGAGGGAGAAGCCAGGTTTTTAGTTTCTCACCCATCCTTGGCCAGGTAATTTTGGTAGCCTGGCGCATCTTGAGATGACCAAGAAAAAAAAGATGGGGATCGGTGATTAGGGAATATGCGATGTGCACGTAGAAAACGATCTCAGACTATTCACGGCGACGGGTTGGGCGGCCATGAAACCTGCCTATGGTCTGTGGCTACTAGCATCACCCCCAATCAGCAAGAGGAATAAACTTTCAATGAAGGGATGAACTACAGCACTTTCAGTCGGAGACCGCCTGATGGGAGGGAGGGGGAGCATCTGTAAAAGTGAAGGCTGTCAAAGGCTGTCAGAGACCAGTCTGGACCAGTCCCTGACAGCTTTGACAGGTCCCAGTTTTGCAGATGAACCCCCTTGCAAAGCGTTGTCCATTCGTCTCGCTCTTCATGAGCAAATCAGCCTCAACAGATACGACGGTCTGCAAAAGAGCGACCGAAGCCGCGAGCAGTAGGAAGGCGGATCTCTTCACTATGAATGAACACGCCGAGACAGACAGCAGCAAGACCAAGTGTGGACGCGGGTTTCAGCCTGGGA
>QFDY01002104.1:15513-29658 GCA_003315925.1 Lactarius sp. MG121
GCTCATTTGTGTTATATTCAGAAGAGGAAGAAGTGGACTAGCAGACGGTCGTTTGTTAAGTGTCACATAGGGTTGTGTATGTACCCCAAGGCGCACTTTAATGGAATCGGAAAAAAAAAATTGAACAATTGCCCTTGCCTGTGGTAATCTAACGCCCAATCCAACAACCATCACTACAGTAATATAGTTAGTTCGAACGCAAGAGTAACACTGTGGAGATTGTTTGAAAATTCGACTTCGTCACATGGAGTCAGGGAAAGGCGCTCCATGCGGTGCCGCACCGACATCCTAGAGATGTGGTAGTCAGAAAGCTATCTATCCTTGCAGAGTGGAAGACCGAGTAACCTACCATTGATACTGCCAATTGTTAGTTGAATGCGATAATAGTGGCACCAGCACAGTAAAGGGTCGTGTCAGCCCAGGACTCAATGTGCCATACCAGACCGGTCGTGGAGACGTTGTCGACGTAAGCGTTCACACGAAGATTGGCCTTGTGGTCAATGTCGATTTGGTTCAAAGCGATAAAAACCGATGGTGTCTTCCAGAACTCGACCGCGCCGAATCCGATTTTGCTACTCTGTTTTGGCTGAGGTTGGTACCAGGGACGAACGTCCATCGTGTTAACCGATCCGCTAAAAATATGCTCGTGATCCTCCGGATAGGCAATCCAGCAAACCCGCGCGGCGTAGAGTATCGTGTCCGACCAGGTCTCGATATTGAGGGTGAATCCCTTCACATCGATGTCTGTGGCAGTAGTTTTGACACGCCAGTTGCGATTCCTGTCGAGGTTGATGCAATTGAAGAAAACGATGACCTTAGGAGGAGTGATGAACGGGCGCTCAAAGTCGATGCGCACAGATGCCGGGTCATTGGGATTGTTAAAGAGGTTGCGCATGTGTTCGCCGGTGAGGAAATCTAGATCACCGGGTGCGAGCGCGATCACATCCACCGCAGCGCTGTAGAGAGTGGTATCGGCCCAGGGTGTGATCTGGAAGTTGGCCGAAGTCTTTGTGATGTTCTGGACCGTCGAGTTAATGCGGATGTCGGCGTTATTTCCCATATCGAGCTTACAGAGACCCTGTGCTAGGCGGGGTGAGTGGACAAATGAGCGAGGGAAGTTCAATGTGCTCTGGGAATTGTCGACTGCGCAGAAGGTGGGCATGACTGGTGTACGTGCTTGAAAGCGCACGGGTGAGTAGGGCAAGACAGAGGAGGGGATAAAACAGAGGGGAAAGGAGGGGGGTGAGTTTGTTAGATGCAAGACTGAGCCTTATATACATTATGTGTTTGTAAGTAAGGGAGGTCGTCGTTGAAAAGATTGTGAGGGGTCCTCTGGATATCGATGGAAGACGGAAGACGGAAGACGGAAGATTGGGAGTGAGTTTATTGTAACGTCCACTGCCCCTGGTGCGGGTGGCGCCGTTAATGAGTACTGTACTAGAGCGAGTGTCAAGATGAAATGGAGTTGATATCAAAAGGAAATAAGAGAAATGGAGACAAGCAGGAGGTTCAACTCGAAAGGAACGTACGTAGTTGAAGATGAAATATGGTTGAAGTGCGATACAGGTGGCATCATTATGAGGAGAAACAAGGGGTGAGAATTCGAAGAGAGAATGAAAGAAAGTCGGGCGCGCCTTTGTCCGACACAAAGAGCACAGCTCTAGACTGATCATCAGCCGAGGGTGTAGGTATGAACGGTGTTAAAGGATTTTGAAAATGTCAGTCAAACGAAGGCATGCAAGTCGGGGACTAATAGGGATACTGTTCCGAAGTGACCCTTAATGACGACATGTCAACTGGAATGGCGTGGTTGATCGAGGGTGGTTCCGGTGTCAGAATGATTTTGACGTGGAAAAGGCAACGAGAACTCAAACCAATAGCAGGTGAATGGCAAACAGCCAATGCCGGCAAATGGCATTTGATGGGTAGCAAATGGTGATTGATGAATGGAAAAATAGAAAGGTGGCTAAACCCAGTGGCGGAGCACGTCTGAGTCTGGCAAATGACCAATAGCAAACAGCAAAAACAGCAATAGCAAAATGGCAAAAAGGTGGCAAAAGCCAAGCTGCCAATGGCATGATGCGTGCGGCAAATCGCCGGCGGTGAGCGGCAAATGGCGTTCGATGGGTAGTGAAAATAGCAAGGATGCAACAAAAGGCCGAACGTAGGACGTGTGCAGCGAATATGATAAGCATAGAACGCCATCTGATACTGTCAGTACGCACTGGCAAATAGTGGATAGCTGGTCTACTCCCCTTTTCCGTATTATGTCAAACTCAGCAAGGGGCCATCCATATCTCGAGCGCGACGAAGTGTGACGAGGGGCTCTGCACGGTGGCTGATCAGAATCCGAATTGCGTCGGGTGGCCTGTTCTGCTGTGAAAGGGTGTTCCCCTACCTGAGTTGTGTTTCTTAGTGACGTGTGGCATGTTACTGAAGGATGGCTTGTAGCAGAATTTGTTGGTAGGCATAATGCAGTAAATCAACTATTCTTCGAAATAAAAGTGTTTTGAACCAGTCGAATGAAGAAATAGAGCACGTACCACGCGCCGTATGCCCCCGTGCGACCAACCGTTGGCGTCTAATTTATGCTAGGTCGATCTAATCAATAACCATAAAATACACATTCTATGGTACAAGAATTTTAAACGGTCCAGAACTTGAGCAAGCGAAGAGTACTCGAGGAATCTTTGAGAGGGCGGCACGTGCTCATTCCTTTCTCGTTTGCCGCCACCTGTCCACTGTTCAAAGAACCTTAGTCCTTTTCTTTCGCCCACCCACCGTATCCAGGAAGTAAAACCGCTAAGGGATGATGAAGCACTAGTCCTGCGTTCATCAGATCGCTCCGGGAAGTTCGTTGGGACTTCGCGTCAGCCACAATGGCCTCCATTTTTGACTGGGAAGCACTTCATGCTTCCGCCCAATTCTACATAGCCATCGCATATCTGTTCAAGCACTTGCTACCCTATGGCATCCCTGATAGGTGATGCATTGTTTTTTCTTCCCTTCTGAGCCTCCGGGCCGGGCCTCACCCCGTCTGACTTCTCCGCCTGGCGGTGCACGGACCCATCTCTCGGAGAGCCAAATGAGCGACCCTCCAAGATCACACTGCACTGTGAAGAAGAATTTAATTTCATGGGCCAGTGGAGACAGCCGAGAGGAAAAGGAAATGGGTTCTGTCAGTATGAAGCTTTTGTTTCTCATCAGGCCGGGGCCTTGTGGGGCCGTGGGGCATCTGCAAATTCCCGGTAAGATTACAATGCCTTTATGAATGTATATAATATACGTTTTCCTATGTAATGTTCATAATCCTTTACTAAGGATTATTTTGGTGGCTCTTATATTATACTATTCTAGTGATGCCATTGTTACAGCAGAATAGTTACATTATAAGTGTGTTGTTGCGGAACAACAAGGAGATTATAAGGGAATTATAATATTCCGTTATAAAAGCATTGTAACCACAGTATAACAAGTAAATCTTGGTATAGATGCAGTATAAATGTTATAAAAACCATAAAGCAATATATTGATGATATATAAGTGCCAGAGATGTTATACTAGTAGATTAGTAATTAAATGTTCGACGAAACCGTGACAATAACAGTGATCCGTCATATTGGGTCATGACTTTCACGGGAATTTGCTGATGGTGGCAGACATTTCTTGATACATTTGGTCGGTATAACGATATTCTTTATTGGTGTGAATTACGTTCGAGCCACCGGAAATTGAAGGAGAGCAGGTTTTTGGTTTCTCGCCCGTCCTTGGCCAGGTAATTACCATGGGAAAACCGCCCGATGGTGGCAGTAGCAGTGCAAAGGGTCTGACTCAGCTCTAGACAAGGCTCTAGATATACTGTAGTACAGCACAAGGGTATAGCAGCACCATGAATTAGTATGGTAAAAGTCTATGGGTAGGGTTACCCGGGTAAAAAATAGTCACATGGTCGGAGCATGAAGGAGAGTAGGTATGTGTAATCTATCGCAATCGCAATTAGCGGAATAAATATAGGTCTGAAATGCCCCTCGGAAACAGCGATGTCAGCGGAAAAGCTGGTCCACTAGAGTGAACGTGTCCGCTTCAGAAAACTAAGAAGTCATAATGGAGGGGTGTCTATTGTGAGAGGAAAATAGTCTGTGGAGGTAGCGGTCAGCTGAGAAGAATCTAAAATGGCGGAGATGAGGGAACTCATACAACTGGGATCTGGTAGTAAAAGTTGTAGAGCGCAGTGGGGTTAGAGGTAAAGTTTAATGCGTTCAGCTCAGAATCGTATATAAGGGTAGGCTGAGACGCGCTGTTGTCTGAGTTGGTCCAAGTCGCTATAATAGAACGTGTCACACCCAGTCAGCACAGCGCCCAAGAGGCGGAAGGTGTTGCTCACCGTTAAGCGCTCCCGAGGTTGAGTCTAGACTCCAGATCGCTGCACCCGCTGCAGTAACAGCGAAAATCAGTACCCGAACAGGACTCAGGATCTAGGCGAGGTCTTACGTCCGGCACCAACATTGATAAACTCGATAGTGCTGGTCCAATGGTCAGTAATCTGCACTGTACCGTACCAACCAAGTGATAACCTACTTCAGAGTCTTAGGTGACAAAGGGAGTGTACCATAACCGCCGATGTAATACGGTGCATCAAACTTGGGATCCTGGGATCGGATCGTTGCAGAAGTGAGAGAGCAAACTAAGGTGAGATAGATAGATGAAACTGCCAGATGCGATACCGTACCTGGGCAACGAGGGTCGAGTCCGAAAACTCAACAATGAGGTCTGGAATAGCCGGATTGTGAGCAATGTCGAGATTGAGTCCGATCCTGAACCAACGTATATCAGAGGGTCAATGTGTTGCAGGACGTACGCACGGGCCACGGCCCGCGTCATTGGCGACGTAGCCTAATCTAGTATTGTCGGTGGCATGGCGCACCTCGAGACGACCGGTATTTCTAAGACAAATGGTGATGAGGGAATATGCCATATACACATAGAAAACGATCTCAGGCTACTCACGACGTGCTGGGCGGCTGCGAAACCTGCCTACGGTTCGCGGCTACCAACATAACACCCATTCAGCAAGATGGATCAATTTTCAATGAAGGAGAAATCTACACGCACTTTCAGTGGGAGACCGCCTGATGGGAGGCAGGGGAGGGAGCCCCCTCGCGAAGCGCTGTCCATTCGTCTCGCGCTTCATGAACAAAGCAGCCTCAACAGGTATAAAGGTCCCCAAAAGAGTGGCCGAAGCCGCGAGCAGTAGGAAGGCTAATCTCTGTACCATGAATGGACGTGCCGAGATGGAAGGCAGCAAGAGAAACAGTGGACGCGAGTTTCAGCCCGGGAGAGATAGAAACGGCATATGCACCCATATTTATTCTGAAGCCTGCAAATATTTTTAGTTTATCACAGGCACACTAGCTTGACGACATTTTACCGTATACGCGACAGTTGTCAAGGTCAGAGCGGCCATGGTCGCCAATAACCGGTGGTACCTGAAGGAAGAACAACTTGAACACCCAGTGCGCCGGGTGTCTAGCGAAGAGTTATTTCCGATCGCATGGCGGCCCTGCCTTCTCAACGCCGCGGGTTGTTGTCCTCTCTCGATGGCGTTACATGGAGTGATCACATCCTAAGGCTAATCTTGATCCTAGGAGGCCGCTATCCATCGATATCAGCATAGATATCGGCCACGAAGCCAAGCACAAAGCATCCAGTTGTATCCGGTCTCGTACTGATGGATGATATGGTGCAAGTACTTGCGACTTATCCAATTTTACTAGGCCGATTCCAACCAAGAGCCGTAAAATACACGTTCTATAATGCACTTGAACAAAATTACCCTCGCCTGTTGTGATCCAAGGCCTGATCCAACACCATCACTGACATAGTTAGTTCGACGCAGGAGTAGCACGGGGATTTTTTGAAAATTCGTCTTCGTCGCATGGAGTCAGAGAGAAGCGCTGCATACGGTACCACAGTGACATGCTAGTAAACGGACGTGGTAGTCAGAATGCTGGTTATTCTTTCAGATCGGAAGACCGAGCAACTTACGGCTGATGCTGCCAATTATTAGTTGAATGCAATGATAGTGGCACCAGCAGAATAAAGAGTCGTGTTGTCCCAGGAGTCAATGTGCCATATCAGACCTGTCGTGGAGACGCTCTCGACGTAAGCGTTGACGCGAAGATGGGTCCTGTAATCAATGTCGAGATAATTCAAAGCGATAAAGACGGAAGGTTTCCTCCAGAACTCGACCCCGTTGAATACGATTTCACTGCTCTGTTTCAGCTGAGGTTGGTGCCAGGGACGAACGTCCATCGTGTTAATAGATTTGCTAAAAATGTGCTCGTGATCCTCCGGATAGGCAATCCAGCAAGCCCGCGCGGCGTAGAAAATCGTGTCTGACCAGGTATCGATATTGAGTGTGAATCCCTCCGCGTCGATGTCGGTAGCAGTGGTTTTAACACGCCAGACGCGGTTCCTGTCGAGGTCGATGCAATTGAAGAAAACGACGACCTTTGGAGGAGTGACGAACGAGCGCTCAAAGTTGATGCGCACCGAGGCCGGGTCATTGGGATCCTTCCAGAGGTCGCGCGTGTGTTCTCCAGTGAGGAAATCCAGATCACCGGGTGCGAGCGCGATCACATCCGCTGCGGCGCTGTAGAGGACGGTATCGGCCCAGGGGGTGATCTGGCAGTCGGCCGAAGTCGTTGTGATGTTCTGGAGCCTCGACGTAACGCGGATGTCGGCATTATTTCCAACATCGAGCTCACGGAGGCCATGGGCTAGGCGGGGGCGGTCGACGAATGGGCGAGGGAAGTTCAATGTGCTCTGGGAAATGTCGAATGTACAGAGGGTGGGCATGACGAGTTACGAAGCACAGTTGGGGGTAGTGGGTTGTAGGAAGCCGACAATCAGTATTTTATAAAGAGCTTTTCTACGCCTCCTCACGCATGTCCATTTTATCGATGTCATCCTCCAGAGGTCTGCGTGCTGCGGGCAATGCTGCGCTGAAATCTAAGGGGTTCGGGGTTTTCCGCAGCATTGTGGCAAGCACGGCTCGAAACCGACCAGCTCAAAGCCGCGCCACTTACATAAGACGCCTTTAGGGGCAGGTCCGGTCCTCATTCGCGTCGCGCGTCCCCCTCTTCCGTCCGTTCTCCGACTTCGCTATCTATTCCTGGGCAGTACGGCTATCATTTCGATTCGCTTTTACCATTATTATTTACCCCCTTTCTTTGCACCGTTTTTGTTAAAATGTATAAAACGGCTCGCATGTGCACGGAAGGATCTCTATCATTTAACTTCGCTCGGGCCGAGCCAGGTGTCCGGACTGTGTCCGGCCTGGGCCCTGGGGCAGGCTGAGGCAAGGGAGCCCATCGATCTCGTTCGCATGGCTGTATTGTGTTGGAAGCGTTATTTCTAATCATTCGACGTTGTGCACTATCTACTGTATGCATACGTATTTATGCAGTGCCAATCTACTTGATCATCGATCGTCATTGATTCATCAATGAAGACATATATTGACATGGCGGACCAAGTGGCGAACACAACTCCTAACTCTTTTCACACGGACAATCGTCGTAGTCTTTCTCCCTTTGGGTGCACAGATACGGGGTGTTCAGAAGCTGACGTGCATGACACTCCCTGTCCTCAGTCCCGAGCGGACAGCCCCAAACCCCAAAGCGGACGCGATGACTGGTAAAGGTGTGCCATTCAGATCCAGCTTCTTCACTCCAGTGAAATGGCATATCTAGCCACTGCGCGTATTCCCTCTTGTCTTCAGGGTCCGGGGCCGCCTGGTGCGTGTCAATGTTGAGCTGCTCCACGCTGGCCAGCAGCGGGAAGGGCTATCTGAGGGGGGTTGGCAAACGAGGACACCCGCTGACCTATACCTTTAAAAGCCAAGTGTAACCGGATTACCCCCCTGGAAACGGGATGTTCAAGGTGGGAGATGATGCGGTCATTCTCCCCGAGCGCGATAGACTTTTGAGAAGGCGACGAGTTGAGCTCTTTTGTGTGCCCAATAAACTGTGATAGTCGCAGGATCGGAGAGTCGAGCCAAATAAAGGCCTTTACATGGAAGCTGCTCGAGAACAGGCGCGTCGGTTCTGGCGAAGAGGTCCTACAGGAACACAGCGGCACTGCCGAATCGAAATTCGGTGAGAGAAGGGAGGACGGTGCGACCTGGGGAGGGATGTGCGCTTTCATGACCGAGGGGAGGGGTTGGGGTAAAGAAACACGGATCTCGACGAACTTGAGTTGGGTCATCGCGCGCATCCCAGTGACCAGCGCCTCCGGGGAGAACCATCGTGCGTGCGGGATCATGCCGAGCCGAAGAGAGACAAGATCCGCGCGCGCGGAAGAAAGGAGCTGTGACAGATAGTGTAGCGACGGCAACTTGACATAAGCGGAGATGACGCAACCAAGGGGCGGGTCCACCCAAAAACGTACTGAGGAGGACCAACGAGGACACCCCACCCGCACCTAATGATGCGGATTGAACACGTTCGAGTGTGTGGAAATGAGTCCGGTATGATGAGATTTATTTCGAGTACGCGATCAGGACATTCCGGCGCGGCCATGATGTTGCCCTCGTCGGGAGTCAGTAGCTAGGATCGCGGGGACAATATAGTAATGGGTAGGGGCAGACAGAAGTCTAGGGCTATCCTGCCTGACTTTCCACCCGACTTCTTATAAGTATAGACCGGCCGCAGCTTAAAACGGCGGGGCGAGGCTAATATGAGAGATCGCCATCGGCAAGATTATGCCATTCCCAGTGCTCAAAACTGGAGTGTTGCATAGAATCTCGGGCAGCTCCTGGTGTCAGAAAAGTATAACAACCGTCTAAAATAATGGCCACTCTACGCACACTGGGTTCCTAACATGAGTCTTCCTTCTCGAGATTCGGTAATTTACTCACGACTCGGGGCTCCTAGGTACGCACGCGCGTCATAACTGGAATGGGGGACCAGTCGACTCTAACTTGTATCCTGGAAATATAAATGGATTCAAAAAAGAAAAAAAGCTGAAATCAGCGCCAATCGGCCGCATGGATGGTACCTTTCCGAGATCGGAACACAAGTCCGAACAACAAGCTAACGCCTCACTATAACCTACTAGTAGTAAGTAAACTAGTCTATACACTTGCTGTAATATTTGGGTACTGTACAAAAGGATTAGGAACATGCGGATCTATTGCGGTGTTAGAAACTTGCACAAAACAAGGGAATTGCAATAGGTAGTCCGGGTGAGTGTGGGAAATGCACGTAAAGAAATCGCAGATTGTCAGTAGATAATAGTAAGTGGTGAGGAAGTAATGTAGTCAGAGCAAAGGTTAATAAACAAAGGCGATAGCGGGATGGAATGGAATGGCGAGTTCTGGGGCGAGATATCACAACTCCTGATCTCCAAACCAATCGTCGTAGAATCCTTCTCCCGCATAGTGCACGGATACAACGTGGCCGGAAAGCTTGCGAGCAGCGATGAACGCATCGATAGCTCGAGACATCGCGGTGCCCCTAAGGTGAATGTCGCGTAGTGCCGAGAATACCTGCCGACCGACGCCCTCCGCGGACTGCTCCAAAGCGGCCGCCATGCTCGGAACCAGTGTGCCTGTCAGTTCCAGCCTCCGTACGCTAACGAATAGGCGAAACAGCTCCAGCCATTGAACAGGGTCGACCTCGTCCGCAGGAGCCGAAGATGGTCTATGCGCCTCAATTTCGAGCCGCCTAACGCCGGCCACGAGCGGTAAAAGCTGTCTGTTGATATGGGTGAGTGAGGCCATTCTCCTGGCAAACTCCTGACACGAAATTTGCAGCCGTAAAGTCCCTCGCGGAGACGGATGTGGGAAGTAGTGGGTGATGGAGAAACCGCGCTCCCAAAGCCAGATGGATGTTAGATAGGGCGAAGAACCCAGCCTCTGTGTGAGGTTGATGAACTGGGACAGTTGCGGGATATAGAAGGCAAGCCTGTCGAAAAAAGCAATCTCGATCTTTTCGAGCAGGGGGGCACTGAGCCTGGAAGCGAGGTCCTCCAGGTACTCGCTATCACCCTTGAATTGAAAATCGGCGAGAGTGGGGAGGACAACGCGATCCAATAAGCGTGGGTGCGGGTTTTCTCGGTCCTGGAAAGCAGTTGAAGAGAGAAAGTGGACCTTCAGGGACTTGAGCTGGGGCGTTGCGTCTAGGCCAGTGGCAAGCGCCTCTGGGGAAAAGTATCCCGCATCTGGGATCTCGTCAAGCTGAAGAGAGACGAGGTCCCTTGTAGACAAAAGAAGTCGTGGTAATGAAGGAAAGGCGGTACCACTGAGATCGATTTGGCGCAATCTGGGGGTGGACCCACCCAGAAACTCATCAGGAAGGACTACTGACCCCATCATTTCTTGTGACCCCATCCGAAGGTATTCCAGTGCGGGAAACGGTTCCTGCACCAATGCGGCCAACTTCTCCAATAGTGAGCTCGTCATAGTGAGATTGATTTCGCGAATGCGGTCAGAATATTTGAGTGCGGAAATGACATTGTCCTCGTCTGCGGCGGCTAGGGGCCGCCAGAGTACCAATCGGGGGTACCACAGGGCGATGGGCAACCCCGGCCAGCAGTCCAGGGTCTTCCCGACTGGCCGTTTGTATGTGTAGACAAGTCGGAGGTCTAGGCGGCGTGGTGACGCGAATATGAGGGATCGCCATCTTTGGCAGACGTGCGCGAGCCTGTGCCATTCCCACGGGCCAAATAACGAGTAATCCAATGCATCGAGTCGGTGATAGTCGAATATCTCCAGAAGGACCTCGTCGGGCAGTATTTGAACTGTCACATTTCTGTCAACGTCGGCCTGGTCCACTTTGCGCGCGAGTCGCATCAATAATGGTACTAGAATAAGCGGGTCATTGTACTTACAACTCACAGAGCTCCTCGTCGAGACGTCGGCGAAATTGTCCTTTGAGGGCGACGGGGTGAGTCTTGGGCTCTGCGCTATCGGAAGCTCGTCCCCCATTCGTCTGGATTTGAAAAATGCGCTGCAAACGATCGCATTGAACGCGTCGACGATGGTGAATGGTGAGAACCGTGATGACTGCTGAGGAGCACTTTTTCGAGCACAACTATCTGAGGAAAATCTATGTCGAATGCCTCGTCAGCCCTAGCTTGACCCTAGGTGTTGAACGGGGGGAGGGACTGGACGTACCGGGATGAGTTCATTGATGGGGGTTGGGTGGACTGAATCTGGGGCAAGTGACCTTATATTAAGTTATCAGCGCACGTCACATGCACTGAAGCATCGCATTGCCCCGCTGCGCGTCTTCTCTCTGCAGTGGACTGCTTCGATCTGTAGGACTCGTATCCTTAGGTGCGCTATTACACAGACAGAGGGTGTGTGCAGATGAGGCACACTGAGACAAAGTGGGGGCCGAGTATCAAAAAAAAAAGAAAAAAAAAAAGAGAAAATCATGTGCCGTCACCGGGCCGGCTTGTTTTCCCCACTTTGCCTTTGTTTACCCGTTCCGACTCGCACCTACTGCACTTGAAACAGGTAATGGGAGAACATTCGAGAAATAGGGCTGTATCTGTGTAGCGTGTCGACCATGTCCGCCGCGGGTGCTAGAGAAGTCCCTCAAGCCGAGGTTCTCGCTGGCAACGCATCACGTTCCTGAAACTAGTACCTCGGATTCACGACATGGACAAAACGACGCCGAAATCAAAGCAGGTATTGACCACTAGTGAAATAGACAAGATGAAGGTATGTACGAAATAGCGGAGGATAGATCCATTGATTCTTAACTACCACCCCCGAAGTGCACGGATACGAGCCGACCGGAGAGATACCACCGCGGAGAGAAACAGGACGGATTTTCTCAAGCGACAGTCGCGCAATACCGCCACTGCAAGTTCATTGTACTAAAGTCAGAGTGTAAGTAACTGCAAGGTCCGAACCGGGGGTCAATCGAACCCACGCCTCGACAAGTCGTTTCACGCTTGACGAATGGGGGAAATTGTCTACGAGATGTGGAGAACGAAAACAAAACACCGAGCGCCCAGCAGGTAGAGTAGTTAAAAAAAAACTTACTGCTGTCTGAATTAATGGGCGAGATCAAGGACACGGATGCTCGACAAGGGAACGACGGTCCGACTCTACTCGTGTACTGGGAAAGCTATGGTAGCAAGGGCTAGTATGAGTTACTAGTCCAAATGCGTTGATATTCGAGCAGGAATTTTGTCGCCCCCAAATATGATTGAAAAGACTAAGGGGAGGGGCCGAGGCAAAAGTGATCATGCACTTTTTGTCCGGTCCGGGCGAGAAGTTGGCGAGCGGGAACGAATCTCAAGAAACTCGAGTGGTCGAGCAGTCGACGCAGACAGGCCAGGCCCGAGTTAGCTCTCAGCATGCTAAAGATGAACGTAATCACACGAGTCGATAGATTGGATCACGTAGGAAACGTCGCGGCTCTAGCAGATCCGGATCTGCCACGAAAAAAAACACTGGCAAGAGGGCTAAGTAGTCCCCACGCGCATACCCAAAAGTCAATATTTGAAATGCTCTAGTCCCGGGAATGTCTACACCACCAAATTAATATTTTTTCGACAGTAGCCAATCCTTGACGATGATTCTAGCTGCGCGGTGGCCAAGTGGAACTGTGTCAGGCGAGTAGTACAGAAATGGAGAGTGGTGCCGTCGGGTGGCAGTTTTTCTTGACACCACGACGGATAATGTCCAAGCTTTCGCCTCAGTGCACAAATAGACACAGCTCAGATGGACCAGAGCGCACGGCGCATGAGGAATGAACGGCCCAATAGACAACAACATCGCTTGAAACTCGTCGCATCTTCGCGCCGGCTCCGAAGACGGTCCATAAAACAGGTCAAGGAACAACTAAGACGCCCGCCTCGATAGTGATAGGTGTGATAGAGACAGATGCGAACAAACGAAAACACTTCCTAGATCGATATTTATTTGCGGTTGCATTGAGAGCCACCCCTTCAAAGGAGATGAGCCCAGTATTTCGATGAGTAGTAAGAAGTTTCAAGGACGAGCCGGTCAACATCCGAAAACACTGGGAGAACTATCGATCCTAGTGGAGAGGTTTTTCCCAGGCCATCGAGTACGACGAGAACAAGAGAGTGGGGGGAGGAGGAAAGGGAGCGACGGATCGACTTCAGACCGTAGTCTTGGTCAGCGAGGGTCCTCTTGCGAGACCCACATCGTTGGTAAGCAGCTATTATCTATCGCACAATCTGAGGGGGCAAGTGGATCCACACACCAAAAAAATGAAATCAGGAAGCGTACACTAACCCTTGATCCAACAGGAGCAGCGCAAATGCCTCCCCTGGCGGATAGCGCACAAGGCGGCGCTCGGTAGGGAGAAGAACCTGTTTTCCCATGTGCGATCAGAACATTCATGATAATGATATTCCTGAGCGGCCATGAAACCGATAATCCTTTGTCAACATTCAATTAGGAAAGAGGCAAGTAAACCGATGGGAGCATAAAGCCTAATGAAGGGTGGCCAATGATCTAGAGTTCGCTCGCACGCATCTCGGCTGATTTCTTGCACGGCCCCGAATGATGCGAACACGGCGAAAAAAGCGCTCTGTTTCTACACTTACGCAAGCAAGAAAGTAAGTAATTCGGTCGACCGTTGGGATATATTGCCCCGGAAGCAAGTCGGTTCCGTAGTCAAATGTCCATCGCCCGCTTTAAGCGACTCGGAGTCCTGCACTCGATTCGATGTCGCTATCGCGCACGTGTGATGACTCCCAAAAACTACTTGGAAAGCGTCCATATGCTTGAAAGCCGCGCCAATCATATGACTCGAGAGTATTGTAGTGGCCTATCAGTCAGAGGTGGTGCGCAAAGGCTATCTAAGTGAGCGTCCCAATAAGAAGCCCGGGACGCAGAAACAGCCGCGCAGGCGACCCACGACGCCGGACAACCAGCAGGCGCGTAGTACATATCTGGACGCCACGAACGCATTATGGTCCCATTGCACGATAGCCAAGGTACCAAGCGTGAACGAGCGCGAGCTTGAGAAGGTTTGAAGATAAAGACAATTGGGCGCGCAGTAGCAAGATGAGAGTAGTGTACAAAGGGGGAAGAAATAAGCAACCACCCTCGTTGAAAAAAAATGAACTCTACCCACAAGGGCGTAGCGCCAG
>QFDY01002104.1:36668-47076 GCA_003315925.1 Lactarius sp. MG121
TGACGTTGTTTTTCAAGAAAGACATCGTGATTAGTCGTGTCTGACGATTGTCAGTCATTACGACACCAAAGAGCATCCACAGGATCGTAGATATACAGCTGGTAGGGCCCGATTTTCTTCCGGGAGGAGTGGACCGATCTGGTGAAAAGCTTCACCTGGAATCTTACAGGAAGGGAATCCACCGCCACCGAACATGGCGCGATCAAGGCAGCCAGAGCCGCCCATAGAAGTAACCGTGAATGCCTTGTTGTAACGGCGAAGAAGATGATGGATAGCAAACTCCTTTGCTTGCGCACTGTTGCTTGAATGTAACCTGTACAATTTGTCTGGAAGAGGGGAAACGAAACCTTCCCTTGCAAACAATAGGACCTGTATTGAGCCAACTTGACGCTCAGCGAGCCAATGCAACGCATGACAAAAGTTGCATCCCAAATCCAACTTTCCTAATTAATGTGCTTCGATGTTCTGTGTAAAGTGGGGCATGACAACATTCAGCAGAGCAGAAAGAAAAAGTAGAAAACAGGGACAACCTCGTCACTCCATACACCTTCGGCATGCATGAACCTAAGTTACCTAGCGTCTTTTTCGCTCTTGTTCCACATGAAGTCCAGGTCCAACGGAAGCTGGCTCATCGACGCGATACATCAAACCCTCGCCGTGTTCGTATTGCAGGACGAGCCCAGGTTCATCCTGTCATTGCACAGGGGTTAGGGGCTCACCGACATTCGGTGTCGCATACCCCGACAACTGAAAAATGTGACAACAGTGAGTTGAAAGTGCAAGAACTTAGATACTGAGCGAAGACTGCAGGAAAAAGACAGGCACAGTCACTTCCAGCTCGACAGAAGGCGTTCGGGACGCCTTCCATTTGGGAGACATGCAAGCTTCTTCCTTGCAATAAGACAAAGACGAAACACAATTCATTGGAAATGAACCTTCTGCAAACTTTCACGTTGTCGTCTCCTTTGTTGTCCAATTGATTTCGCACACGGAATGAGAAGGTAACAGGGAGTAAACAAAATGATGTTGGAGAGCATACTTTCAGAAGGGAATGGAATAGGATGATTACATGATCTCACGCATATCCCACGATGCCCAGCGCAGGGTTCCATTGTACCACACAGGGATTTGAGTGCAGGATCCGCAGGGAAACATTTCCTATGTGACAGCAAACAGCCGTCCAATGCGGGTACAACGACGAATCAAGCAGTGAGACATGACGGGAAAGAACACCAAGTGGATGAGAGAAAAGGTCACAACCGCCATTTGTATTTCTCTCACAAAGTTCGGGAGACTTTGAGAGCGATCGATGGAACCCAGTAGAGCTATCAGAGAACCAGGTAGGACCGCAAAGCGCGAAGCAAGCAGCAACCTGGTCGTGAGGACATGTGATCGTTTGAGAAACCGCTTGGAAGGCGGACTCCGAAGTGGCTGAATTGATCCCCGCCAATGTACGCCATTGCCCTGCATAAGACATTGTTTTCCCGAAAAAAGAAGAAATCGAAAGAAAGAATAAGCATGTACACATTGGGTGTTTACACAAAGATGACGATGCAAAAACCGAGGCAGCAAGTGAATGGTAAAAAAGGTTCGGAGCCCGACAACTCCGTGACAATGCGATGCCAAATTATTGTATATAGATGTCGTATACTGTACATCCACTATGTAAACGTGCATAGATGGATATCTCATTAGAGACCCGAGGAAAATTACCACGCAATCCAGGCAAGGAAACTCTTGGGATATTTGCGGACGATAAGCTTGCGCGTCTCGTCGAGGCTGCATGCGAACCTAGTCAGCGCTGGGCTTTGGGAAAGTGGGAGCGTGTCAAACTTACATAAGGAGCGCTAGGGCGAAGGTCAACGGGATAAAGAAGTGTTTCGCGGGGATGTTGCTCGTCTGGAAGACGTGATGGCTAACACACGCAATGAGTGTCAGCGCACGGATCGGAGGGTGTGCAGGAGGAAGAGGGACGTACAAGACTGGGACGTAGCAGAAGAAGATACCGATGATGAGTGCGCAGATCGCCGAGGGGATCACCATGCGGTTCACGCCCCACGTAGGCGGCTGCTGGAAGATACTCGAGCGGCGCGTGCGGGTGGAGAGTAAGTTACTGTGCAAAAAAGTCATCGTCAGATCCTCCTCCCCCTTTATACGAGAGGCACGAAACATACCCCCACTGCATCACGACGAGGGTGAAGAAGTAAACGCTCTGGGCTTCGTACAGCAGGTTCGGGTTATTGATGAACTCGGGGGGGTAGTTGCCGAATTTCCCAGCCAATGATGTGAAGGGTATGCCCTTGGTCTGAAGGTACCAGAATGACCTACATACAATTGTTAGCCAAAAGGGGGCGAGAGACGATGTGAGAAGGAGGACGGACATGGACATGGCGCAGAGCGACTCGAGGATACCGAGGAAACCGTACGCATGCAACAACAAGCGGATATTCGCGAGGCGGTCCTTGCGTATGTTGCGGGGCGGGCGGGCGAGCAGTCCGCTCTCTGGTGGCTCGAAGCACATGCTGAGGGCGGGAAGGACATCGGTCTGCGCGGCGGTGCAGAGCGTGAGCGAGCGCTATCGAGCCAAACGGATAGTAAGAATACGCACAGCGACACAAATCAAGATCATCTGGATGTTGCTGAGCATTTGTGGAACACCAAGGACAACGTTCAAAACGATGGGCATGAGCTCAGAGAAACTGGCATCGTCGGGTCGTTAGAGCCGGTATGAACGAACAAAAAAGGAGGGTAGTTCACCTGCCAGCAGGAAGGAGGTACAGAGTTGTCTTCTTCAAGTTGTCGAACACCAAGCGGCCTGCGTGGAAGAGAAAGCGGTCAGACCCAAAGCAAACGACGAGGGATCACGAGACGCGACTCACCATACTCTAGCGCGACGACGATCGCGGAAAAGTCCTCGAGGAGCACCATGTCCGCTGCCTCGCGCGCGACATCTGATCCATTGCCCATCGCGATACCGCAGTCCGCTGCGCGCAGCGCGGGCGCGTCGTTGACACCGTCACCCGTGACAGCGACGACGCAGTCGCGGGCCTGCATGGAGCGGACGATGCGGAGCTTCTGCTCGGGAGTGGTGCGGGCAAAGACGATTTCCTTGTACGAGCAGAGGATATCCTCCTGGTCCGGCGTGAGCGTCTCGAGCTCCGCGCCAGTGATGACGATGCTCTGCGGTGGGTCGCTCGGGTCGTGGGGCTCGGTTATCTCGATGTGTTCTTTATCCTTGAAAGAGTTCTGTTCTAGTAGATCCGATGCGTGGTGCACTGCGGCCGGGTTCGTGATGATGCCTGCTTGTGCGGCGATGGCGACGGCGGTAGCGGGGTGGTCACCGGTGACGACGAAGAAGCGGATTCCAGCGCCACGACATGTCCTGGAAGATCCAAGTCAGCGATGAGAAAGCTCACGTGCAAAGGACGCCAGTGCGCACCGAACGGTGTCAGGGATATCGGGCTTCAGAGGGTCGATCAAGCCTACCATACCGACGATGATCAAATCCGAGTTCAGGCCGTCAATGAGTTCGTTGAAGTCTTCTGAATACGGATCGATTTCCTTAGGCAGGGCATCACGTGGGACCACACGACGCGCAAGGAGGAGAACACGGCGGCCCTGTGCGGCCCACTGCTCCTGGATCGCGACGACGCGTTGACGCACGGCGTAGGTGAGGAATGTGGGTTTGTCGGCGCCGGGGGAGACGATGTGGGAGCAACGACCAAGGAGGATCTCTGGGGCACCCTTTACGCAGAGCAGGAGATCACCAGGTGCGAACGAGTCCCAGGAGGCAAGTGGCGCAGGAAGAGGACCTTCGTTATTCGTGGGAGGGACAGCCTCGGAGAGAGTGAGCATGTATTTTGTCTGGAAATAGCATCAGCGGGGCTTGTTTACGGCTGGTAGACGGAACGCGAGACAACGCACCTTGGAGTTGAAAGCCATTTTGTGGACATGGCGCCAGCGCGAGCGCGCCGCGTCGACGGAGGCAAGGAGGAAATCGGCGAATTTCAAGAGCGCGGAGTCTGGGGAAGTGATGAGAAAGCGCAGAGGAAAAGAAACTGGATTTTCCCACCCGTAGCATCACCGTTGATTTTGCGGTTAGAGTCCGATGGAGAACCCTCAAAGGATGCGGCGTTACAGAGGGCGGCGACGGTGGCGAGCTGACGTTGGTTCTCAATGATCGAGTGCGGGGCCGAGTCGAGAGAGTCGCGCAAGGAGGACAGAGAGTATGTGACGTCATAGATCGCGGCATCTTCGACGTGCATTTTGTTCTGCGTTAAGGTGCCGGTTTTGTCCTGAAAAGGTAATAAGTACCCGCAAATATGGACCAAGGCTTAAGTTCGTCTTACCGAACACAGAACGTTGACGGAGCCGAGGGTCTCGACGATGGATAACGACCTGTCGTCAGAAAGTTAAAAAAAATGTAAACACGAGACCGCCACGGTGGGACCCACTTGCACAACACCTTGTGCTTGCTCAGAGTGTTTGCGACCTTGGCCAGAGATAGAGTAACCGCGATCGGAAGTCCCTCTGGGATGAAAGCGACTAAGTGAAGAAGGGGTGTCATTCATTTCCGAAGAGGACGGGGGGCAGATATTTACCCATAACGGAAACCACGTCGATAAGGAGGCCCGAAGTGTTGATGTAGTTGGGGAAGCTATGGCGTAACCTGTGTAGAAGGAGCCTGAGCCACGCTGCAATTACGGAAGGGACGGGTATTCCTCACCATGCAGCCCACAAGATAACAATGATAATGGCGACCATGGTGGCGAGGCTAGCGATGATGACGACGAAGCGGAGAATCTCGCGTTGCAGTGTCGTCATCGACGTCGGTGCGGCCGAAGACAGTTTAGCGATGCGTCCGCTGTGGGTGGCTCGTGAGATATCGGCGACGCTGTGAGGAAGGGAAGTGGTGACTTACAAGACAGTGTTGTCGCCGGTCTGGAAGACGAGACCCCGGCCAGATCCGCTGACACAGAGCGTCCCTTGGAGTGCGATATTCTTCGTCTAAACAAACATAGTTAGAAAATGGCGCCTCTCGTGGAGAATCGTGCACACCTCGAGGATGTTGTCGTTGGTCTTTTCCAGGCGCCCTGCAACCGGCTCGCTCTAAACAAGGAAAAGTTCAATATCAGCGCCAAAAAGAATGCGTGTCGGACATACCTCGCCAGTGAGCACGCTACGGTCGAACCTAATATCTCCACTGACATCGATCAGTTTGACATCAGCAGGTACCTTTTGGCCAAGGGCGATTTGTACAATATCACCAGGGACGAGCGCCGCAGCGGGCACAGTGACCTGCCTCCCGTCGCGGAGCACGATGACGTCCGCAGGAAGCATGCCTTGGATAGAGGACATCACGCGGGACGTGGAGAAGTCCTGCCATGCGTTGAAGATGGCCTGCAGGACGACGACGACAAGAAGCACAACCGCGAGCGCCAGATTAGACGCCTGTGGAGCTGGTTCACCCAATGGTTTCCTGGGAGTGCGAGGGTATTCTTCAGTAACCAAGCTAACGAAATGCGCCAATAGTGGGGGGCTGAACTTACCAGGCAAGGAAGCAAACTATGCTGGCCGCCAGAAGCAGACTACCAAAGCCGCCGAAGACCCACCCAAGCACTTTACGCAACATACGGCTTGGCGGGGGCGAGATCTGGTTCGGGCCATACCGCGCGGCGCGACGCTGCGCCTGCGGGGAGTCGATGCCAGTCTGGGGGGAGGCGCCAAGACGGCGGAGCGCCTCATCGATGGACACGTTGTGCCAGTCGAGGTCAGACAAATCTGTGGTAGCGGTGAGAAATTTTGCATCGCAAAGTCGAGCAGGGGGGGGTATCATGTACCTTTGACCCCGTTTTTTCCATTGTTGGCCTGCTGTGCCTGTCCAGATTCCAACTGCACGCTCATAGTGCGGAACTCGACCGGGAGGCGTGCGGAGGGGCGACTGTGGTCCTGGATGGAGACCGTCCTTTGGACCGCAAGTGAGAGGCCAGGATCGGTAGGGGGGGCATTGCGATCCAAAGTGGGCACATGGGTGATCCTCTGATTCTCGATGTCGACCGTCGCCATGCCGGACGGAAGTAGTAATGAGGCTACCAAAGGAGCACGAGCTTGAGGGGAAGGAAGGGAGAGCATCTCATTTCGATGGTATTTAAAGCATGGCGCACAGGTACAGCGGTTGTAAATGGAGGCGAAAGTTTTGGTTTCCGGAAACGGAGTCTTTCTCAGAGCTCCGGGATGCGGAGCAACGGATGTAGACTGTTGCGAACAGATAAAACTGTTGCAAACAATTGAGATGTTTAAGCCATTGGAAAGAAAAGACGAGTTATATTCGCCGAAGGGCGATCACTCACTCGTGTTGGGGTGAGAATCGACAGTCAAACTGACATCGTTACGTTACTAGCTGACCTGGTTGCTTTGCTGTGTCTTCGGTAATGAGAGGGAAATTCGCTCAGCGCTGGCTCAACAGACAGAGAATCCATCTCAGTTCCACCGCTTGGTCTGTGGCCAGCCTGAGTGCACAGCATCCCCGCTTGGCAAGCCAGTTACCAGATGTATATGCCTTTGCCCAGTGATATTCTCACGTAGAGGGGTATCAACACGCGGAACTTGCAACACCTGCCAAGAGCACTGCAACCGACAGACAGATCTTCTTTGTTTCACGTATGGCCAAGGTATGAGCTATGCATACCATCAGTCCCAAATAGTGACGGTCTAAGTCACATAGGGCATGTGATACACACGGTATACATCACGGCAGTTCCCGGCTCTCCCACGATCGAAATTTGAATGATACACCTCCCCGAATCGGCTCGTCGCGATATGGTTGAGCAGCCCTACACCATGCTGAAACCGTATATGGTGCCAAACTAACTACTCTTGCCGTTGTCGGGCACCCAAACTTTATCAGATGATTCAATCAGTGTCATCCTTCACTAACTTCCATAATAACGCCACATAGGCCGTGTCAAGGGTCGTGTGCAGAGTTTTGCCAATTTTGGACCAGAAGTGACCCAAATCGTGTCCTTGTAGCGTCCAGGTGTGAAAAAATCGTAACAATTCTAGAAAAATAGTCAAATGTCCCACAACTTACCCGACTTACCCGGACGGCCTGACCCCGTGACCAAATGAGTGGCCTGAATCTCTTTATATCTCAAGAAGCTCACAGGGACAGGGACCTACTACATTCGGCTTGTAGCACTCATTTCCCCCCTTTCGAATAGCCGCGATATGCACAGCGATGCATGAAGGATCAGGTGATCCGCGCGAGGCGGGCTAATCTATTTGGGCGTCGTGTCTCATGTTGACAGAAACGTGGCCTATTGGCATTCGATGGAATCCATGCTGACTTACTGTGTGCTTATAGTTTCACACATCATGCATGCATCACGTATGTAGTACCGATGCTTGACCCTTCCAACGAGAACTTACGAGTAGAAGCAGAGTTGGTCAGATTACTCGAGGGGAGGAGCGTGCGGGGTAGTGAATAACACGTACTTCCGTCACCCCGACACTGCCTTCACTTCCCTCTGGATTTTCTTTAGATCAATTCATTCTGGTGCATGTTCTGGTGCTCACGGCATCACACATCAGTCATAGTTACGTGACTGGTGTGCCGATGGAATAACTCAGGGGAACTCCAGTAGGAATTTACAATGAGCTGATTGCCTACGGTACAATAAAACACACGTAAATAGGCAGCAACCGTGTCAGAAGGCCCCTGCGTCCCTGTCTCCCAGAGACACCCCTAGTAGTGGCCTCCAATCCAAGTTCCAACGTCTACGGCTGGACTGGGATAAATGGCAGGCAGAGTGGCAGCCATTCCGACGGATGCAGAGGGTCACTACCAAACCTATGAACTAGGCGAAGCGGGAACCCAGCACGATGTCAACGTCTTTAGGCTCGGTCTGGCCGAGCAACTCACGCGACTCGCGCTCAACTGACACTCCAAGTCTCCAAGGGCCTGCCCGGGCCCTTCTTTCTTGATTCTCCCCCGTTCCAAATCGGCTGCTCTAGGCATCACTGACTCCAACTCGCGTCCATCCAGGAACATGCTCTGAACTTTGCTTCTCAGGCTAGAATTCCCAGGCCTCGACTCCAGCGGTCAATTCCTTATGTAGGTATCTGGTCGCTACTAGTGGGCGGCGGCGCTATTCACCTACGGCTGGCCGAGGACGCGTGTAGCGAGCGAGGTGCCGTTACCCCTCAAAAGACTCGGAGGAAGACCTGAGCTGAATCCCAATCCCCCCCTCGCGGGTTCATTCGTATACACTATACCCTCCCAAAAAAACCTGGATGCCCGCAACCCAATGCGGAAAACGGTGCTGAAACAAAACCTACCGTTTCCCGGCGGCTCCGCGTGCCCGCTCTCCAGGGCCGCCCAGTATACACAACCCTTTGCCTCGCCGCGGGGCACTTTTATCACGCGGACTACACTCACCGGTTCTTCGTGAACTGGACATCTGCAGATAGGATTTTCGAATGCGGAGACGAAGAAAGCACCACCTGCAAACGTGCTTGGGCCCTTGCACGTCCCTCGTCGTACCCGGGTTCAATCACCGCAATTCGCATCTCTCTGGTGAACACAGGGCGGACTTTCAACGTTGTCCGCATGTTGCTCGCGCCCCTCTTCTCTACCGCGCGGGTTTTCCCTTTCATATTTTTAACATCGTTGTATCTTGTTGCAAGTACACATGCACAGCTCCGCGCGTCAATGTCCCGTGTTCCGCGTTTGCATTCCTATCGCACACTAATAAGACATTGGTGAGCACACATTTGAGCTCTTCCACTAATACCGGTTCCCGTCGCCTCCCGGAGGACCTTTTTTTTTTTTGGCTACATTGCACCGGGAAATCCAACAGCACCCAAGGGAGAATCTGGGGCAAGAGGTTAGTATACTCGAAACGCCAGTGCGATTTTACGCTCATCTAGTAATCTCCTCAAGCCACGCAGTTGAATGTCTTCGCGGAGCGCCAGGCGCCTAGTATTTCGGCAGTGAGAGGCTGGCCAATGCATGCCCCTTTCTAACGAGCTTGAAATGATTAGGGTCGCATAGAATAATTCCTTCCGCGGCAAGACGGATGATGTAGTACCCGATAACTTTCGATCTTACTCGGATAGAAGTTTCAGCGGACCCGACCGTCCATAATGATCTCTTCGAACGAGTTGTGAACGTCATACGTGGAGACGGGCCTTCCAGTCTGCATCATCTTCCAAGTGCGATGATACGCTGCGTACGTTGAGATCATGCATTATAATGAAGGCGAACACGTGTATAGGCCTACATCCGAAGGCTGCGCGTGGAATCACACATAACAGGCCTCGTGCGCTTTCGTGTGGTCCACGGCATTTGTTTGTGGTCATCCAGTCTCTCCCTCATCTACTCCCTTTTGTCCTCATTCGTGCGCCAGACAAATTTGACAATTTTTCCGTCATTCGCCGTGCACCTGTGATGTGAATTCCTTGCACGCGCGACTTGGATGTGACTCGTGCTCGCTGACCCTGCATTTGGTTTACGGAGGTTTCAGTTATGAGCAACCCTTGGCTCCTTGTTCTGCATCCACACTGGGTGGAAATCTCACTTTTACTGCTAACAAAATCTTAACATATCTGTAACAAAAGGCAGTCAAAATTCCTTCAATTTATATGACACAAAATCCAAGAATAATGAATATATATTGTCAGGCTAAATTCATATTACAAAATGAAGCTGAAATAATATTTATTGATGTAATTTTGTCACATTCCATCTAGATAGAAAAAATTGTTATTTTGCTAAGATATTTCATTTGGAAATAGGTTTAAAAAAATCCAAACCAAATAGTTTTTTTCAAGTGTAAATGGCATAACAAAATGCTAGAATATTTTTCCCATTTGCCTAAGTGTTTCACATGGAAAAACAATGACAAGCAGTCAAAACTATATTAACATGATTTTAGGTAGTAAAATTTTGGATTGACTATAATATTATGTCATCATTTTTACAAAAGTAATATTCTTAATTTTGGCATCATATTTTGTAAAGGAAAACCATAACAGAATTATATATGAAGTATCATAATTTTTCCTAGATATTTTGGGAAGTATTTTATTAAACAATATATAATATTTCTTCAGGCAAAATTTTATATATTATATTGATATTTGTCAAAGATCTATTGTAACAAAATTAAAATGGTCACCATTAGGGATTAATTACCACAGGTAACCCCCTGGGTCACTGGATGTTATGTATCCATGATACATTGCTCAACTTGAGTGATGGTGACAGCAAACAATACTTGTAAAAGACTTAGCAATAAGACAGCTGTCCTGTAACATCTACCATGGATGTTGGCCTGACTTAGGCAGATTGGTGATGTGGATTCCCTTGATTGTAGAATCAATGATTGGTGGCAACTGTGGGGAACAC
>QFDY01002120.1:0-24845 GCA_003315925.1 Lactarius sp. MG121
CAATGGAAGAGGTGCAACGCATCAGAGAAGAGGCTGAAGCCATCCTCAACCCCATCAACCCAAATACAGGACACAGACTCACCGCAGACGACGCAGCACTATTTCGTGCAATAGGACCAGATCACCCAGACCCACCGGAAGGACCACCACCACCACCGGGAGGACTACCAGGCGGATTCCCGGGTCAAGGACCCACAGGAGGAGGATTCCCAGGAGGAAGGCCACCGGCAGGAGGACCACCAGGACCGCCAGGACCGCCGGGAGGAGGCATCCCTGCAGGAGGAGGACACGGGTCGGATAGGCTATCAGGTGAACCTCCGACCGTATTCGATGGAGACCGCACTAAATATGAGGCATTCCTTACACAATGGCACGTGTACTGGGGAATGAACCTCGACGCCCCCATCATGCAGAACGAATACCGCCGATCCCTTCTCTTTCTGGGATACGTTAAAGGAGTCAACGTCAGCGAATGGACATTATCCATCCTCGAATGGCTCAATCGAGAAGTACGACGAGGAGTAAGTCAATACTCCCAGACCCTATGGAATCACGTGGCCACCGAGTTCGCCAAACGATTCTCAAACATACTCGAAGAGGAACAAGCGCAAGCGGAACTGCAGAAGGGAATCAAAATGACGGGAGAGGATATTGACGCGTACGTGGTCAAATTCGAGCAACTAGCCAGGAAAGCTCATTATAACCTGAACGACCGACAAACAATCGACCGGTTCACTGCGGGACTACCACGAGCCCTATTCATGAAGGTCTATGAACTGGACGAACCACATACGTTCGAAGACTGGAAAAGGTGCGTGCTACGAAGGCAAAAACAGTATATACACATGAAGGCGCGTCTCGACAACTTCAAAACGAAGACACCACCGTCATCTGCCCAGCCTCGGTGGAGGCCGCAACCCCCGAACTGGGGGCCACCAAGGGGACCACCGCCTCCTAGATACGACCCTAATGCCATGGATACTTCCGCCGATCGAACACGTGCCCGAGTAGCAGAAGTAGGAGATCCTAACAGGCCGTTCATCCCCAGACCACAACGAGGTGGATACGGAAGAGGAGGAGGTCCGCCACCCCGAGATATGAGGACAGTCATCTGTTACAACTGCAATCAGACCGGACACTTCTCACGTAACTGCCAACAGCCACGCCGTCGAGCAACCACTAGTCGGATGGCAGAAACCGACTATTACACGCAGGAAGAGCCACCCGCTCAAGTCCGTGCAGCAAGCTCCGCACCACCGCAGCAAAGGGCCAAAGACTGGCTGGCAGGAGTGGCGGGGGAATCAGACGATGTAAAAGACCTCATCCTCCAAGAAATGTGGGGAAAGGAGGGTTTTCAGAACGCCTGAACCCATCGGCCTGGGTGAGGGCAGTTAACTGTAATTCTGTAATCATGACTCGCTACCGATCTCTTAGAATCCCAGTCTCGATTCGCACGAATTACGCAATGGCCGACATAAAAACCCTAGTAGACTCTGGAGCAACGGACAACTTCATACGCCCCTCATTTGCAAAAAGAATGGGCTTGGGACTCCAACCGTTGGAACATCCCAGGAAAATATGGAACATCGATAATACGGAAAACAAAGCGGGCAGTATCACCCACTTTGTGGACCTGGATGTACAAACTAACCAACGACGACAAAAGATGCGTTTCCTGGTTACCGACCTAGGAAACGAAGACCTCATACTCGGATATCCGTGGCTAGCCACCTACGAACCCACAATAAACTGGAGATACGCCACCATACACGAGAAGATGCTCCCCGTCGTTATCCGATCAATTAATCCCAACAAAGAAAACTACGTCATTGGAAGTATCCTCACGGAAGAAGAAAAGGAAGACGTGGTAATGGAACTAGCAGAAGAAAGCCACCTACGAACCACGGCCACAGAACTGGCCATCGAAGCTAAGCAATTCCACGATAAAGTAGATCTTCCCCCGGCTTACCAACAATTCGCAAAGATTTTCAGCGAAGAAGCATCCAATCGGTTCCCACCTTCACGACCATGGGATCACGCTATCGAATTCAAAGAAGGCACCCCACTGGCAATCGACTGCAAAGTCTATCCCATGACGCAGGAAGAAGACGGCAAGCTCAAAGAATTCCTAGACGAACAACTAAAGAAAGGATATATCCATCCATCCAAATCCCCATACGCGTCATCCTTCTTCTTCATCAAGAAGAAGGACAGAAAACTACGACCAGTTCAGGACTACCGAAAAATCAACGCCGTCACCATCCGCAACCAATATCCCCTGCCCCTCATCTCGGACCTCATCACGGATCTCAGCCAAGCGCACACGTACACAAAACTAGATGTCCGGTGGGGATACAACAATGTACGCATCAAGGAAGGGGACGAACACAAGGCGGCCTTCAAAACACGGTACGGGCTCTTCGAACCCACGGTCATGTATTTTGGACTCACTAATTCCCCGGCCACTTTCCAAACAATGATGAACACCATATACCGAGATACCATCGCAAAACATGAAGCCAAGGGAACGATCATACGTGTATACATGGACGACATCGGTGTGGCAACCAGAGACCCAGCGGGACAAAAGGAACATGAAGAAGCGGTCCACGACGTACTACGAGTAGCCATGGAACACGACCTTTACTTTAAACTTGAAAAATGCCTCTTCAACAAGCCGCGAATGGATTACCTGGGGGTAATCCTTGAAAAGGGGGTAACACGTATGGACCCGGTAAAAATTTCCGGCATCAAAGACTGGCCAACACCCACGAAGGTTCGTGACGTCCGATCATTCCTAGGCTTCTGCAATTTTTACCGACTCTTCATTCGCGGCTTCGCCACACACGCAAAACCACTCAACAAACTTACACGGAAGGACACGGAGTGGAGGTGGACAGACGAAGAAGACAAGGCATTCCGGAAACTCAAGGCACTAGTTACGGAGGAACCGGTACTCGCACACCCCAAACTAGACGACCCATTCGAACTCGAAGTAGACGCGTCGGGATTTGCAACAGGAGCAGTACTACTCCAGAAAAAGGAAGACGGTAAACGGCATCCAATCGGATACTACTCAGCCACACTCAATGAAGCGGAACGAAACTACGACATATACGACCTAGAACTACTAGCTATAGTCAAAGCCCTGCGGCACTGGAGACCCCTATTAGCCGGATCACCACACAAGATCAAAATATACTCCGACCACATGAACCTCCAATACTGGAAGTTGCCGCAAAAGATTAGTCGGAGAGTCGCCAGGGAAGTGCTAGAACTTATGGAATACGACTTCGAAATTCACCACATCCCAGGAAAGAAAAACGGTCGTGCGGACGCACTATCCCGACGACCTGACTACAACCAAGGAGAACGGGACAACGAAAATGTAGTAGTCCTACCAGAGGATGTCTTCGCAAGGGCAACATCAGTACAGGCAATCCGCGACCCACCGCAGACGGAAACTACCCTAAGATACTGGGTAGACCCTCAACAACTGAAGTTCGTGAACGGAGCCTGGTACAGACAAGGGAAGTATGTCATCACGGGATCGTTAGACGAAAAACGAAAGCTGATCGCTGCACACCACGACCCTCCGGTACACGGACACCCCGGAATCACACGAACCACGAGACTAGTAGAACGGAGATACTGGTGGCCGGAACTGAAACTCGATGTCCGCAACTTTGTACAGGGGTGCGCCGAATGCCAGCGTCACAAAGTCAACACACGCCCCACAAGAGCCCCACTCATACCCATCACGCCAAAAGAAGACGCCCACCCATTCGAAACCATTGCTCTTGACTTCATCACTAAACTCCCGGTGTCACAAGGATACGACTCTATTCTAACGATAACAGACCACGACTGCAGCAAAGCTTCGATCTTCATCCCCTGCAACGAAGAAATCACTGCGGAAGAAACAGCCGGACTCTACACCACCCACGTGTTCAAACGATTTGGGCTGCCGTCAAAGATCATCAGCGACCGCGATCCCCGATTCGCCTCTAAATTCACGCGCGAACTATGCCGAATACTGGGAATACAACAGAATATTTCCACGGCTTATCACCCCAGGACGGACGGACAATCAGAACGAACCAATCAATGGCTAGAGCAATATCTCCGCTTCTGGGCAAACGAGCGCCAAGATAACTGGGCGGCCTTCCTCCCAATAGCAGAGTTCGCGCACAACAACTGGCCCCACGAGGCAACAAGGAAGTCCCCGTTCTCTCTCCTCATGGGCTACGACCCACGTGCTGATTGGCTCGATAAGCCGTCTCCTATCCCACAGGTCACCGCGAGACTAGAACAATTCCGAGAAGCCCGGAGAGAAGCCCAGGACCTTATCAAAAAGGCACAATCGACATGGGTAAAACACAAGGATACGCCCAAACTCCGTGTCGGAGACTATGTGTGGCTAGAAGGACGTCACCTAAGGACCAATCAGCCGACGCCCAAACTAGCGGCAAGACGGCATGGGCCCTTCAAAATCACACGAGTCTTGTCACCGGTAAACTATCAGCTGGAACTTCCCACTCAATGGAGCATACATCCGGTGTTCCACATCGATCTTCTCACGCCTTATCGCGAAACGCTTATGCACGGTGTCACGATTTGAGCTCAGTGGACTCATAAGTACGGTACGAGGATTGAAGTGGACGCTTACTATACGGTTATGACTACGATAGTAAGCGTAGATTAGTCATGGACTCACCATCAGTCAGCGGGAGTCGTGGTAGCATGTGATAGTTATCATGACTCATTACTAGGATAGCGATAGTAGGGTTCGAGTTATTATTGCTAGTAGTAGTCGCCTTCAAGAGGAGCTTAAAAGCTGCCTCTGCAATATGTATAAATAGTGGATAGTGAAGACCAAGATACGACATCTTGGTCTTCTTCTCAAATACCACTTCACTTCTCTTCTTTTGCTAAAGGCTTTCACGCCTTTCATCTCTGGAGGGAAACCCCTGCTATAAGTCTTGACCTTCGAGTCTAAGACCCTGGCCCTTTCGACACGACAAGTCGGAGTTGCCTTTGTACTATTCGGGCGTGCACTTTGGCTTGCCTTAGTAGTATTCTACGGAATCATCGAGACACTACGCGCGTGTCAATCACCAGCTAAGTCGTGAACGCCTTCATACGAGCTCAAGTCGGGCTAAACGCCGTGGTAGCGTAACACACGGAGAAAACTTCCAGCGCCCACCACCGGATTTGGTAGGAGGAGAAGAGGAATACGAGGTCGAGAAAGTTCTGGACCATCGGCATTTCGGCAGGAGAAGGCGTCTCCAATACCTAATCAAATGGAAGGGGTACTCCGACTCGGAGAATCAGTGGGTCGATAAGGATGACGTATTCGCCGACGACGCCATAGCTGAGTACAAATCATTGAATCCCCGATCTACCAGCGGCTTAAAGACTCGAAGGATGTCGTCGGAAACCTCATCCCCCTTCTTACATCCTGGCTTACTCTCATCCATCCTCCGTACCATGTCCATTCCCTCGGCTGCCGATGCCATTGCACGAGTTGCCTCAAACACGGGCCCCCTCACCAGCCAAGAACTTATCACGGCCCTACAAAGTCTCGTCCCCGCCGAACACACCGCCGACACCAGCAACGTCGCCAGCTGGTGGCTCGTCACCGAAGACGGGCAACGCCTCAACCGCACCCCCCTTACGACGACCGAAGTTGATAGGCTTCGCGCAGCTCTCTGCGACGACGAAGAGTCCGGTCCTCGACCTCTCCCAGTACGAGTGGAGCAGTGGGTCGAGGAGCCCGTCACCGGCGACATCACGATGGCAAGAATGGAAGCGGGAGGAGAAGTGGAGGCAAGTAGCGGAGGACTGGAGGAAGGAGCAGCTTCAGAGGGCGATGGAACGGCGGTCGGAGATGATGGAGCGGCGGAAGCGAGGGGCGCAGGAGCGAATGAGACGATACTGGAGCAGGCGCACGGAAGCCTCCAGGACTTCTACCCAGATGAGCACCCGCTCATTGTCACCGCCACCGACACTGACGACCCCCGTGAGACCCCTTACGCCTGCGACACTAGCGGACGTCCATTGTACCGAGGAGGGGTCCGAGCGGACGCTCCCCCCCTCTTCCCCCTCCTCCAACTCCGCCACCGCACCCTAGGGCCGCCTCCGCACGGCTACAAATACAATCGGGGGGACGACTTCGTCCACTACCCCATCACCGACGGACAAGGGCGCACCTGTCAAGCGGCCTACGTCCAGGTCATCATGAACGCGGACCCGTTGGTGCTCGGACTGGTGGAGCAGAGCGAGAAGGTGTATTCAAAGCCGTTATACGCGGAGCCGCAGGTGCGGGCTAGAGGTAAGCCCCACTACCCCCAAGAGGACCTCATGGTTTTCGCCGGTGGTTACCACGACCGCCCCCGTTTCGATCGCGCCCTCGAGGAGCTGCACGACACGAGCCTCAAGGCGGAGGTTCACCGCTACCGCTCCTACGCGTACGAGGCTGAACGCATGGAGCAGCGCCTCCATCAGCTGGCCGCCGCGTTGGGAGGCATCAAGGGGGAACTAGCACGTTGTAAGTTCCGCCTTGAAATGGCTAACACCCTCGACCGCATCGAAGAAGCACAGTCGGGATGGATGGGAGGAGTCGGAGATCGCAGGCGACGTGGGCGTCGCACTTGAAAAGGGGGTGATGTCACGATCGAGCTATTACGGACTCGAAATACGGTACGGAGTTGTGTTGGGACGCTTACTATACGGTTATGACTACGTTAGTAAGTAGAGATTAGTCATGGACCTCACGATCAGTCAGCATAGTCGCAGTAGCATGTGATAGTTAACTGTGACTCATTCCTAGGATAGCGGTAGTAGGGTTCGAGCTACTTACGCTACTTGTTACTTACCTACGAGAGGAGCTTTAAAGCTGCCTCTGGAATATGTATAAATAGTGGGTGTGAAGACCAAGATACGCCATCTTGGTCTTCTTCTCAATACCACTCTCTCATTCGCCTCTTATCCTAAGTCCGACCTTCCTCCCTCCTTTCTAAAGGAGACAACGTCCATATAAAGTCTTGACCTTCGAGTCTAAGACCCTGGCCCTGTCGACACATCAAGTCGGAGTTGCCTTAGTACTATTGGGGCGCCTTTTGTGGATTGCCTTAGTAGTATTCTACGGGATCACTGAGACACTACGCGAGTGTCTACGACCAGCTAAGTCGTGAACGCCCTTGCCCGAGTTCAAGTCGAACTAAAACGCGGTGGTAGCGTTACACCTTATGGTGGATGGTACGAAGTTCCCACTCTTCCAGCGCCCTGGGCTTCACGGCGACACCTGGTTCGACAAAAATAAAAACTACTCCCTTGACTGTCAGGTGAGTACCGTCACTTTAAACAACACTTTTGAGGTCTTTGCAGAGCTCATTTTGTTTTAGCTTGTGACGCTACCGGACTCCCTGTGCATCATCGACTATGCTGTGGGACACACCGGTAGTGTTCATGATTCTTGGTCATTCCGGAGCACTCGTATCTTCAAGGAACACGAACGCATCCTTGCCCCGGGTGAGTGGATATGGGCAGACTCCGCATATCCATCCGAGACCTGGTGTGTCTCTCCATTCAAGAAACCAATCGGCGGAGAGTTGACTCCGGATCAACGAACATACAACTATCATGTTTCCCGGGTAAGTCAAACATATCTTCGCTTTTCAGATGAGTTCTCAAATGGGCTAGATTCGCATTCGTTCTGAGCATGCTATTGGGCTCCTCAAGGGTCGCTTCCAAGCCTTACGTGAACTTCGTATACAAATATCTTCACCAAAACAACACAAATGGGCCATCATCTTCATCCGTTCGTGCATCATCCTCCACAACCTCATCCTTCGACTTGAAGGAGGCAACTTCGATACAGACTTCCGTGAACACCTTTACGAAGCTGGAAGAGGGCACATGCCAGGTTACAACGATGATGAGGAAAATGATGATGAGCTGCAGGAGGCGCATCGACGAGTTGAGACCGAGGGTCAGCGGTTTCGCCGTCATCTCATGGTGCAGTTATTTGATAGCCCAGTCAGTGGGGCAGAGCGACGGCCCAGGTAAACAACTCTTGTATTCAGACTAGTTCTACATGTTGTCGTAGGGTATCTGTAGTGTGTTGAACGATCGAACTAGCCTAGTATGGATGACTTGTAACTAACTTCAGAGCTGAAAGTTTGAACTCTGGCCAATGCCGGGTGAAGTAACAGGAAAAGAAAAGTTATCAAAGTTATCTGACTGAGCTGCTTGCCCGAAACTGCTGGATGCTGGAGAAAACGATGAGCCGCTGCCAAGCGAAGGTGGGCCCCGAGTGTTGAGTCGGGCAAGCTCAAGCTGGTACTTTATCATACGTTCCTGGTGCTTGAATTCCTTATCCTGCATCCTCTCCTTGATTACGAGGGCCCTCTCTTCAGCAGCATACCGCTGGCCTTCACGCTCTTGCTCAGCCTTGAGCTCCATCTTCTGGCGCTTTGCAGCAATAGTTGCAGCCTTGAATTCGTACGAGCCTCTTGTGAGTTCAAGCAGTTTGCCATGCTCGCTGGCTGATGCCTCCAAGGAATTTTCGACATGTGTACGTTTGCTAGAACCCTTTCTCCCCGGCCCTGTACTCGAACTTTGACCAGCTGAGCTTGAAACGGATGGCGTCCGATGGTGGGCCAAGAGGTGTGGGCCACATGGCTTAAGAGTGATGGAGGAGGATTTCTCCGAGTCAGGTCCATTTTCTATCACATCTAGAGTAAGGTCCTGTAACGTGATGTCAAGTTAAATGTGGTCGATAGAAGAGCTAATCTACATACCTTCAAGTTGTTGACTTTGCAGTCACTGGCAGTCATACCAGTGTGCCCCTCGCCAGTGTGCTGCACATGGTCATCCACCTCCCACAAGCCGTCAAGCTCCTCAACACCGACAGCTCCCAGGCCTTCTTCAACATCACCAGCGGCCAAGTCTTCTTGTGCTTTTTCCTGGTCCCCAAACAGGACTCCGAGGGCTTCACCTTCAAGATCTTGCCCAGGCTCAGATGACACAGTATGAGGGTTGAAGCTGGGAAGCGTGCGCCAGAACCCATGTAAACGTTCCCAAATGGGAAATCCAAGTAAAAGTTTTCCTACGAGCATTGTTAGTCAGTGTAATAGATAGTCGATAGTGAGATGCGATGTAATGTCTACCATGGACGTTGGTCTGACTTAGACACTACTGTGACGTGGGTTCCCACTCGGATAATATCTGTGGTTGTCGTGCGAGCTAGAAAAGACTGCAGGGTGAGGCCAGAACGTGCCTGTAGAGTCTCGATAGGTATACAGCGTCTCTTCTACTGGAACGTTGGGAGGAGGTTCGGGGACTTTGCGGATGTACCTCCAACGAGGGTTGTCGACGATGTAGTAACAATGAGTTGGGCGAGCGGTACACGAGTTGAGGTATTCGAATACGAGATGGCACGTGGTATCGGGCGGGTAAGTCACCACTTGCTGGTCTACCATTCACTGAGGAAGATGGAGACAATGTCACGGGGATCCCTCTTGGTCACGAAGGGATATGCCGGAGCTAGTTCACTTAGGGATTTCAGCGAATCCCTAGTATAGACGATTGGAAGGTGGTATTGGAAGAAGACCAAGATGGAGATCCTGGTCCACAGTACTACAAGCTTAAATACAAGCAAGGGAACTAGTTCTAGCTCTGCTCGAACTCATAGGTAGCCAATAGCGTAAGTAGCGTACTCTAATAATAGAATGCGCAGTCGTCAGCGTAATTTGAAACACGTAGAACAATAGGAGTCGTCAGTCAGCAAGCCTAATCACAATCACGTACAACAATGGGAGTTATCAGTCAGCACAACACGAGGCAGTAAGATCCGAAGTCCATGACGTATTACTACTAACGTGCCGAGTCATCACGAGCGCGTCAGAGTTCACAACCGGGCCGGGCAGTCCATGGATGAAACGTAACATCACCCCCTTTTCAGCGTTAAGCCCCAGCTTGACCACGCATGATCGCGAGCGGGTTGGTGCCCACCTCTCGGAGGGCCCTGATTCGGGCGATCTCCTCGGCATCCTGTTCCGCCTTGGGCCCGCGGTGGAGCGAGGCCCTCGTGTTCTCGATGCGATCTACTGCGTGTGCTCGCTGGAGTCGAGCGACGCACCTGTTGCGCTCGATTCCTATGCGCTCCAACTTCATCTGCTCCGCCGCCAGTCGATGTTGCTGGGCCCGCCATCCAAGCGTCATGCAGCGGTATCGATGAACCTCGGCCGTGAGGGTCGCGTCCTTCATGTGAAGGAGCGCCTGGTCGACCGAGTCGACTAGTCCTGCGTCGGAGAGCAGGAACGTGAGGTCGTCGTCGGTGTAAGTGGGGATAGAGGACTGCTCGTCGTGGTAGGGGACGGCGTGGACCGGCTTTCCGTACTGCTGGTTGCATCCGGCTCTGAAGGCCAGGACGAATGGGTCCGCGGTGAGGATGAGCTGAGTATACCGGGCGGGCCAAAGGCGTTCTTGAGCGTCTCGAATCTGGAAAGGAATGTAGTGTACTCCCCTGTTGAACTGATATCCCCTGGGAGGGGGTGTCTCCGGCCGATCCTCGGCCTCCGGCACATGTTCCTCCGTTTGATCTCCTTGAATCGGGGATGGATGTGTCGTCGGTAATGTGATAGCTTCCCCGGTGGGTCCGCATAACGGGGGGGTTTCTGAGTGTGTAGTGGTGAGATGGGTGGCGTAACGTAAATACTGATGTGCCTCGAGGCGCTCGGCTGGGTCGTACGGATCCCCGCCCTCGTCGGGTCCCGGTGGAGACGTTGGTCGACTGGGTACGTACCCTTGTTCGTCGCCCGTTGGAGTGGGCGCTCTGGTCGGGACGTAATTGCTTCCGAGATAGGTGGGCTGATTGCTCTCGGAATAAACAGTGGGGGTCGGCGAAGGAACTGGGGATGGCCTGGGGGTAGGAGGACGATCTCCTTGTTGGTGAAGGGCGAGGGTAGACGACAGGGGTGACGATGGCGTGGACTGTACTCTGTAAGGTGCGGATAGCTCCGTGTTGACGACATATCGGAAGTTGACTGGGGAGGTTGAGCGCATGAGTACCGGTGGGGAGAAGAGAGGGAGATGGGGACGTCTCTTGGAGTTTTCCTGCGCTTATATGTACTTCCCTAGCGGGGTTGGAACTTTTGAACTCCCTTATCGCGTCATCAGCGGACATGTCATCCTTGTTGACCCATTGGTTGTCCGAGTCGGGATATCCCCTCCATTTGACAAGGTATTGGAGTTTACGACTTCTGCCGAATCTTCGAGAGTCCAGAACTTTCTCGACTTCGTATTCCTCTTCTCCATTTACCAGATCCGGTGATGGGCGCTGATAGTTGGGTCCGTGCATGGGCGTTTCACGATAAGGAGTCAGAAGGTCCACATGGAACACTGGATGGATCTGCCACTGCGTGGGAAGTTCTAGGCGGTAGTTGACTGCGGACATCACCTGAGCAATCTTAAAAGGGCCGTGGCGTTGCGCCGCTAGTTTCGCCGTTGGTTGATGCGTACGTAAGTGGCGTCCTTCTAACCACACTTGATCTCCAATTTGGAATTTGGGCGTATCTTTTGCTTTGATCCACCCCTGCTGCGCTTTGATCATCAGGGATTGGGCGCGTTGTCGGAGTTCCTTGAACTGTTTGACCCTGAGCGCCACTTGAGGAATGGGTGAAGGTCTATCGGTCCAATCGGCACGGGGGTTATACCCCATGAGAAGCTGGAACGGGGATTCTTTAGTGGTTTCGCTTGGCCAATTATTGTGTGTAAACTCAGCCATGGGTAGGTAGTGAATCCAGTCATCTTGCCGTTCGTTGACCCAAAATCTCAAATACTGTTCCAGCCATTGGTTTGTGCGTTCTGATTGCCCGTCGGTTCGTGGGTGGTAAGCCGTAGAGATATTCTGCTCGATTCCCAGAATTTTGCACAGTTCGCGCGTGAACTTCAAGGCGAATCTGGGGTCTCTGTCGCTGATTATTTTACCGGGTAGTCCGAATCGAGGGAATATGTGTTTGACGTATAGGGCTGCTGTTCCTTCGGCTGATATTTCTTCCTGGCATGGGATGAACAGGGACATCTTTGTACAGTCATGATCCGTTATCGTGAGGATCGTGTCACAGCCCTGTGCTTCGGGGAGTTTAGTGATGAAATCGAGTGCAATGGTTTCAAAAGGCATAGCTTTGGGCTTTGGGAATATTGGGCGCAGTGGCGCTTTGATGGCCCTGGTATTGACTTTGATTCTTTGACAGTCGGCGCATCCTTTGACGTAGTCCATGACTTCATTCCTGAGGCCTGGCCACCAGTAATATCGTTCCACTAGTTTAATAGTCCGATTAATCCCCGGGTGTCCGTATACCGGGGGGTCGTGGTGGTTCTTGATGAGTTCACATTTTTCAAGAAGTCCTCCAGTGACTACTCGTCGTCCGTCTTTGTACCACGTGTCTTCGATCTTCTTTAGTCCGTGTGGGTCTATCCAGGGGCGGAGTTTGTCGTTGTCTTGGGCGTATATCGGGTTTACCTTTTCCATTTCTTGTACTGAGATAGTGGCGTTGATTCGGAGAGGGTCTTCCGTTGTATCTATTGTTGCGGCCCTGACGAAGATCTCATCGGGTAGTACTGTGACTTGGTCGTTGTCTCCGTTTCCTTGATCGTAATCTGGGCGTCTAGATAGGGCATCGGCTCGTCCATTCGCCGTTCCTTTGATATGGTGAATTTCGATATCATACTCCGAAAGTTCTAGTACTTCCCGTGCTACTCGGCGGCTTATCTTTTGCGGTGAGCGCCAGTACTGGAGGTTCATGTGGTCCGAGAACACTTTGATCTTGTGAGGGGATCCCGCCAAATAGTGGCGCCAGTTTCTAAGTGCTTTGACGATTGCTAGTAATTCAAGGTCGTAGATGTCGTAATTCCGTTCCGCTGCACTGAGGGTGTTCGAGTAGTAGGCAATGGGATGTCTTTTGCCGTCTTCTTTGCGTTGGAGCAGTACTGCTCCTACCACGAACCCTGATGCATCCACTTCGAGCTCGAATTGATCTTCTAGTTTGGCGTGGGCGAGGACCGGTTCTTTCGTGACGAGGTCCTTGATTTTGTCAAACGCCTCTTGTTCTGTTGTTGTCCATACCCATTCCGTGTCCTTGCGCGTGAGTTTGTTGAGGGGTCGGGCGTGTGTTGCAAAATTTCGGATGAAAGCGCGATAGAAGTTGCAGAAGCCTAGGAATGATCATACCTGTTTGACGTTTCTGGGGGTTGGCCAGTCTTTAATGCCGGAAATTTTGACGGGGTCCATGCGTGTCACCCCCTTTTCAATGATTACCCCCAGGTAATCGATGCTTGGTGTGTGGAAGATGCATTTCTCCGGTTTGAGGAATAGGTCGTTTTCTTCTAATAGATCCAGGATGTCGTGTACCGCGTCAATATGTGCTTGTTCCGTAGACCGAGTGGCTATGCCTATATCGTCCATGTATACCCTTATGATCATACCTTTGGTCTCATGGTACGCGATAAGGTCTTTACAGATTTCGTTCATCATTGTTTGGAACATTGCCGGTGAGTTGGTTAGCCTGAAGAACATTACCGTTGGTTCAAAGAGTCCGTATTTCGTTTTGAATGCTGCCTTTTCCTGATCTCCCTCTTTGATCCTTATGTTGTTGTATCCCCAACGTATATCCAGTTTGGTGAATATGAACGCTCCGCTCAGATCAGCGATGAGTTCTGGGATGAGTGGGAGAGGGTATTGGTTGCGTATCGTCCAGTTGTTAATGTTCCGGTAGTCCTGTACGGGGCGTAGCTTTCCGTCCTTTTTTTTGATGAAAAAGAAGGATGATGCGTACGGGGATTTAGAGGGTCTAATGTACCCCTTTGCCAGTTGTTCGTCTATCCATTCCCTGAGTGCCTTGTCTTCTGCTTGACTCATTGGGTAGATTTTGCAGTCGATCGTGTCTGGTGCGTTTGGTTTGAAGTCGATGGCGTGGTCCCAGGGTTTCGAGAGTGGAAAACGATTGGACTCTTCTTCGCTGAAGATCTTGACGTGTCGTTGGTACTCTTCTGGGATCGCTTTCTGTTCTGTGTATTGTTTGGCTTCGATAGCCATTTCTGTCGACATTGTGGCACGCAGACGGGTGTTTTCCAGATCGCATTCCTGCCGTAGTTGCTCCTCGATCTTCTGTTTATTGGGGAGTAGTAACTTTTCGAGTACGAGTCGAGCGATGACTGGGTCTATCCTTGGTTTGGTGGGGTTTATGGTTCGAAGAACTACTGGATACTCAGCTTCATGGAGGGTGGCCGTGGCCCATTGGATGTCTGGCTGAAATGTGGCTAGCCAGGGGTATCCCAGTATTATGTCTTCTCCTCCTACGTCGGTTACAAGGAACCTCATTTCTTTCTTGATTCCTTTGGTCTGTACTTCGAGGTCTACGCAGTGGGTGATTTTGCCTCCCTTGTTGTGCGTGCCGTCAATGTTCCAAATCTTTCGATGTCGGTCTAATTCTTTGAGGCCCAGCCTCATCCTCTTTACGAAGTCCGGATGTATGAAGTTGTTAGTGGCTCCGGAATCCACTAATGCTCGTTTGTCAGCCATGGCGTAACTTGCGCGTAATGAAACTGGAACATGCATAGATTGATAGCGCGTTATGAACACAGAGTTACATCGTAATGCCCTTACCCAGGCTGTCGGGTTCAGGCGCTTTGAAAATCCTCTCGCCCCAATAAATCCCGGACCACTAAGTCCCGTGCTTCATCGTCAAGGTTTCGGACTCCGTTTATCCAACTGGATGCCCGTTCTTGCGGCGTATCAGTGGTGGCGTGGGCGCCTCGGCTATTGCCGCCGTCATCCTCGAATTGAATCAAGGGCTCATCTTGGACGCTTTGAACTTCTTCTATGAACGCCCCTCTTCCCTGATGGGGTTGCCAATTTGTATTGGGTCTTGGCTTACGCGGTTGACGACAATCGCGTTGAAAATGGCCCATCTTGTTGCAGTTGAAACATTTGACGTTGCTGGCATCTATGATACCCCTGTTGGGTCGTCCTCCTTGTGGGGTGTATGGTGGTCGTGTGTAGTCGATTTCTTCGGAGCCTGCGAGGCGGGCTCTAACCCTTCCGGGAGTGGTGTCCATTGCGTCGGGGTGGCTTCTGAATGCTTGCCATCCTTGACGTGGCTGTTGAGGGCGATTTGGAGCGTTGAAAGTTCTGAGGGAAGTATTGCCCTGCTTACCGGGTCCCGGGGGTTTACGTCCCCCCAAACGCGTTTGTAGGTGCATCCATTTGCGTTGTTGCTCGAGTGCGGCCGTCTTCCATTGGGCGTACGTGTTTGGACTATGGAAGTTGTACGCGTTCTTGTATAGCTCTACCAGAAGTCCTCCCGTGAATTTGTCGAGGACAAGGGAATCGTTGAAGCGGTATCCAGCTTCTCTGACCGCTTTTTCGAATTTGGCGACGTAGGAGTCGATATCTGGCCCTTCCATTCGGAAGCCTTTCTGCAATTCTTGTTGTGCCCTCTCTTTTTCGAGTGTGTCCGCGAACGTATTGCGGAAGCCAAGTTCGATGGCTTCCCAAATCCATCGGTCATAGGGTCCGTGCTTGGCCTTGTATGCCTTAACCCACTTGGTGGTAGACAGGACCCATTCGTTGACGTGGTCCCCTTGAATATAGGTGAGGAATATCAGCGCTTTTCGGTAGGGGAGAGTAAACGCTGGATTATCGTAGTTGGTTTCCACGAATAATTCCCATTGAGTAAGGAATTGCTGGACTTTGGTGCGGTCCCCTGTGAACACAAGGGGTTCCTTGCCCATGAACTTCTCGGGTTTTGTTCCGCTTGACACGTTTGGCCCTATGAAGAGGGGCTCTCCGGGATCTCCTCCACCATCTCCTCCTCCTGGTCCTCCAGGCGGTGGGTCTCCTCCGCGGTTTATGCGTGTGGGTTCCTGGAACGTGGTGGGTTGTTCGGTGATTGTAGTCGTCATGTCTGTAGGTATGGACTCAGCTAATAATCCCAACTGTACTTCTTCTTCTTCTGCTTGTGCTTCGAGAATTCGGATTTCTTCGGGGTTGCTTCCTAATGAGGGAGAAGGTGCGGGTGTCTTGGGTGTAGGCGAACGGACTGGTTCTTCTTCTTGTCCGTCGATGGGTCCCCACTGATCTCTGGTAGTTGTTTCGCTCTGGCGAATATCGAGGTGGAGGCCTGATCCTGCTGGTCTAACGACTTGTAGTTTGCCGTGGAGTTCGTCCCACCTGATTTCTGTCCAACAGGTGTGATCGAAGTTGAATTCTACCGGGATAAGTCCGGTTTTGCCGTCTTTGTAAGTGTAGAGGACTACGTAACCTGGATCCCCTTGTTCTGTCTGCCAAAAGGCTCCCTTGAGGTACTGCTTGGGGACGTTGCGTTCCCCTCTTCTGTCGATGTGATACGGTCTGAACGGGATCCAAAGATCGTGGGTTGTTACTGCGGAAGCCACGTTGAAGGATCTTGGTCTTAATGTAACGTCTACCACGGACGTTGGTCTGACTTAGACACTACTGTGACGTGGGTTCCCACTCGGATAATATCTGTGGTTGTCGTGCGAGCTAGAAAAGACTGCAGGGTGAGGCCAGAACGTGCCTGTAGAGTCTCGATAGGTATACAGCGTCTCTTCTACTGGAACGTTGGGAGGAGGTTCAGGGACTTTGCGGATGTACCTCCAACGAGGGTTGTCGACGATGTAGTAACAATGAGTTGGGCGAGCGGTATGCAAGTTGAGGTATTCGAATACGAGATGGCACGTGGTATCGGGCGGGTAAGTCACCACTTGCTGGTCTACCATTCACTGAGGAAGATGGAGACAATGTCATGGGGATCCCTCTTGGTCACGAAGGGATATGCCGGAGCTAGTTCACTTAGGGATTTCAGCGAATCCCTAGTATAGACGATTGGAAGGTGGTATTGGAAGAAGACCAAGATGGAGATCCTGGTCCGCAGTACTACAAGCTTAAATACAAGTAAGGGAACTAGTTCTAGCTCCGCTCGAACTCATAGGTAGCCAATAGCGTAAGTAGCGTACTCTAATAATAGAATGCGCAGTCGTCAGCGTAATTTGAAACACGTAGAACAATAGGAGTCGTCAGTCAGCAAGCCTAATCACAATCACGTACAACAATGGGAGTTATCAGTCAGCACAACACGAGGCAGTAAGATCCGAAGTCCATGACGTATTACTACTAACGTGCCGAGTCATCACGAGCGCGTCAGAGTTCACAACCGGGCCGGGCAGTCCATGGATGAAACGTAACATGCGACGCACCTAAGAGATTACTGAGGCTCTCATCCCTCCAAATCTCGTCAACTGACAGCCCTGCACCCGTTCTCCCAAGCTCTTGGTTGAACTCTCGGTACTTGCGCTTCAGACTAATAGAAATCAGTATTGCACCCTATGTGTAACGTCTACCACGGACGTTTGCCTGACTTAGGCACTATTGTAACGTGGGTTCCCTCGGGGGTGGAATCTGTGTACGTCCGCTAGTGGGAAGACTGCGGGATGAGGCTGATACGTGCCGGTGGAATCCCTATACGTATAGAGAGTCTCTTCTACGGGAACTCCTGCTGGTGGACTTGGGACAGTGTGAACGTACTCCCACTGGAGGTTATCGACTATGTAGTAGCAGTGGGTCGGACGGGCTGTCCTGGCGTTGAGATATTCAAAGACGAGGTGGCAAGTGGTACCGGGCGGATAAGGTACGATCGGCGAATCTACCATTCACGACGGATGATGGAGATGAAGTCACGGGGATCCCCCTTGGTCTTAAGGGATATGCCGGAGCTAGTTCACTTAAGGGCGACTGCGAGCCCTTAGCACAGAGGATGAGTTAGACAGTGGTATTCGAAGAAGACCAAGATGGGGATCCTGGTCTGTACTACTACAAGCTTAAATACAAGTAAGGGAGCTAGTCCCAGCTCCGCTTGAACTCGTAAGTAACCAATAGCGTAAGTAGCGTATCCTAATAATAGAATGCGCAGTCGTTATCGTAACACAGAACACGTACAACAATGGGGGACATCAGTCAGCAAGCCTAATCACAATCTCGTACAACAATGGGGCGCATCAGTCATCCAAACACGAGGCGACATGATCCGAAGTCCATGACACATTACGTCTGACATACCGAGTCATCGCGAGTACGTCAGAGTCCACAACCGGTCCGGGCAGTCCGAGAACGAAACGTAACACTATGTACGGAAATGGAAACTTACTGAGTGATTCGATTCTCAACAGCCTTGGTATACTTTTTCATATCACCCTTTATCTCTTCACAAACCTTGGGATCAGCGTCAACAGAAAAGATGTACTCAGCCATCTTAGCATGGAAGGCAGATTTTGAGCCCTTTGCCACACAACGTGGCCGGTTTTCTTTCTTTGCGTCATGTGATGAGTCAGAGAAAAGCTTTTGACGATCCATGGGATTGTCCTCCAGCCAATCAACAAGCCGGTCAGTGCGTGCATCATCCCAGAGGACCCGTGACCCCTTTTCGCCATGGGGTTCTTGAGTGCCAGTGTTGTCATCGGCTGAGAGCTTCTTGCCTTGTTTGGCAGTGCGCTTGGTTGTGGTTTTGATGCCAGATGCCTTGGCCACAGGTCGTGCTTTGGGGGACATGAGTGGCCGGGAAAGTGGTGGCGAGGTGACCAGAGAGGCAAAAGGTAGACGGCCACAAGACTACAACATAGCACAGATACTTGCGTCTCCGCAAAATAAAACTCCGATCTTTTTTTCGCCTGCCTTCATGAGATCAGGATAATGGCATTATGGGCAGTAGGAGCCCCCACCCGCCCTTAACACAAAAATTTGCATTAATTGAGCCATTTTTCATTTCCTGATCTATTTTTTTTTCAAAATAAGGTATTCAAAAATGGTATGATAATGAGATAAAAATGGGAACTTTGAAAGACCCTACTGTGTCAACTCGCGTCTTCCTGACGATCCCAACATCATTCCGACGCTCCGAGCTTTGCCTTTCTATCGTCTCTCCCGCACATACTCTGCACTCTCGGGACTTCTCAATAACCCTGTAATTTTCAAATCGTTGAGCCAAAGGTTCGTCGTACTTGTATAAACCCACCCTAGAACCGCTATTCTCACTCTACGACCCAAGTCCCTGTCTTCGCCGTGCTGCCTTTTCGTGTGCCCGTAACATCGGGCGCGAACGGGGTATGTCACAATGGATGTCCGCCACCTTCCTGGGCACTTCCTCTGGAGGTGGCCCCACCGAGTCCCGCAACTGCTCCTCTCTTGTACTTGATGTTGTTGGGGACGGTTCATTATGGAGTACCCATCTTTCTCCGTGCGCTCAAATTGAAATTGATTGGTTGACCAGTGATTCGCGATTCACAGTGATAGATGGCGCTGAAGGCACCTTGCGTCAGTTCTCGCTACAACCCGAAGGAGGCAGGTTTATCCAAGTGGCCAAGGTGAATAAGATATTCATAACACACATGCACCGTGCGCCTTCCTACTATGTATCGTGACTGCGTTCTCACTGCCAATTGCAGCGGACCACATCATGGGCCTCCCCACTCTTCTGCGCAACATCCTTGGCTTCCCTCATCCAGAAGCGCTCTCTTCGCGTGGCACTCCCGTAACTACCTCACCATGTCCGTGACAGACTCGCCGTACTGATGAGCCCTACTACTGCGCACAGCCAAGGATCAATCTGTACGGCCCCGCGGGCCTCCGCGCCTTCCTCCGCACCACCCTCTCGCTGACGCGCACCAAAGCTGCAGACCGCTACGCGGTCCACGAGCTCCTCACGCCCACGGACCCGCGCACACCGTGCGACGTGGACGCACTGCACCACAACGAGGAGCCAGGCCAGGACGTGCTCTGTGACGCGGAGGGCTTCTGGCGGGACATTGCGGAGGGCAGGAGCGTGCGGGGCTCCGTGAGCGTATGCGCAGGGCCGCTTGTGCACCGAGGTCCGCGTGTCCTCACCGCGCGCAACTCACGCCGACCCGATACTGACGGAACGCAGACCCGTGCATCGGCTACATCGTCCACGAGCCCGCGACGCTCGCCGCCCCCAGGAAGCTCGCCATTCTCGGCGACACGTCCGACGCCTCGCAGCTCACGCCGCTCGTCCGCTCGACCCCGGGGCGTCTCTCGTTGCTGGTGCACGAGGCCACCGACGCGCACATGCCGGCGGAGATCGACGCGCGCATGGCCGCGAAGCGCCCGCCCGCGCTCGTAGCGTCCAAAGCGCAGGAACGCGGGCACTCGACCCCGACGCAGGCGGGCGCCTGTGCGGGCCAGTGGGGTGCTCGACAGCTCGTCCTAAACCACATCGGCACGCGGTGCGTCGATCCCAACAAAGCCCTCCCCCCCCCACCATTCACTGACGCTAAATGTGCACAGATTCCCAGCACCGTCGATTGGCTCGCGCTCGGGAAGGAGAGTCGCAGTGATGCGCGAGATTGAGCGGCAGGCCACCGAGGCGTGGCTTGCTACGCCCTGCGACGTAGGGGAAAGCATCGCGGTGGTGGAGGCAGCGGAGGAGGTGCGCAGGGCCGTCGCGGCGCACGATTTTATGGTCGTGCGGATCCCGGCGCTGGCCCAAACCGACGACCAAGGCATGAGCGCTGGCACCAATGCACAATCGGGGCGTGGTCACCCCGAGAAGCGGAGAAGGAAGGCTTACACGGGTCGCGGCGGCGGCAATGGTCGTTGAAATCATGTCGTTCGTCCTTTTTATCCCTGCGGCGACTGGTGTCCCTTGACTGTTTTCTCTCCTCCCAGTTTGTCGGTCTTGTTTGCCTCGCTTGCGAGAACGCGGTCATATAAGGGGTCCTCGAAGTTGACACACGATCTATTCTCGCTCAGTCTATACATATATTACGCCCGCGAGCCGCACTTTAAAAACCTGACTCTTCGGCATCGTTAACTTTGTTGGCACTCTGGCGGGTACATTGACGGGACGCGGGTAAATGCTCGAGTGATAGAAGCAGGGAGTCTTGCTTCTCTTCCACTAGTTTGGTCACCGGTTCAGCGCCATTGAGACTCAGGCTGAGTCTTCGCAATGCGACAGCTTCGAACCGGGGCGCTCCACTCCTCAATCATCGTCAGGCCCATCTAACGACACGACCCTGTGCCCGGCCCCACAGCCAGTGAGCTGGAGACGCTTGCGCGTACATCGATGGGACACTGCAAATCGTGGACGCATGTTGTTTTACACCTCACCAGATGATGAATGTTAGCCGAAGCGTCTTCACGATTCCGAGGACGATCATATTAGAGGTAAGAAAGAAAGAGAAGCTAAAAATAGGGAACTATGGTAAAGGTGAATCACTCTAAGCACAAAATAGTTGAGAGGCGCAGGTGAAACCAATGCAACACGTATACAGTAAAAGCTAGATACATATATGCTCGGTCCCATCGTCGTCCTCCAACGATCCCTCATATACATTTTTTTTTTCTTTAAAACGCCGTAAGTCGGTCTGCCTAATACCATATAAATCATAAATCAGGAGTCGAACTCTGCATCCCCTCCCCGTCACAAAGATAATTCGAGTCGAATCAGTGAGGTGCAGACACCGGACCATCCCCGCCTGGAGCGCATGCATCAACAGATGCAGCAACCGCAGCAGCACCTTCGACCACAGCGGCTACCTGCGGTGCAACAGCAGCAGCGGCAGCGGCGCGCTTCACGACCAGCCTCCTCCTCGTCAACGCAAACACGGCGCGCAGGCCCTCCTGCGCACGGGCCATACCATCGAGCGTCATCTGCATGAAGCGCGCAAACTCCTCGTCCTCGTCGCTGCCGTCCGCCTCGTCCTGCGACAGCGTCTTTTCCGGCACGCCGATCTCGGCCGCCGTGACGGAGGACCGCGGGTCGCCTTCTGCTTCGGCTTCGACGTCGGCATCGGGGACAGGCACCGCAGACGCGCTCACCAGAGCACTGTCGAGGAGGTTCTCGACCGCCGCGTCGTCCGTCGCGTCAAGGATGGCGGACTCCGAGTGGTGCGGCACGGGATCCGAGTGGTCGTGGACCGAGGAGAGCGGGCTGCTGCTGCGGACATTTTCGTTGTCGCTCCGGGCTGCCAGGGCCCCGAGGTGAGTGAGTTTCCGTGCAAGCGAGGCACAGTTCGACGCACCGACCGAGGACGAGCGGATGCGCACGCGCCGCGGCGAGGACTGTCCCGGCGCCTTGGTCGCGTCCTCAGCCCTCGTTGTATCCCCCGGGTTCACCGCCACCCACGGCCGCATGGCGGGAAGTCGAAGCGTAAGTCCCGTTTGGGTAGTGGGGGACGAATCCGGCGCAGCAGCCTTCGGGGCCTCCTTGGCCTCCTTAGCTGGCGACGCCGTGCGCTCGCGAGGCTTCTGTGCATGGTGCGAACATCCAAGCCTCTTGAAACGGCACCGGCCGCAGCGTTCGCCTGGAATGCCAGAGCAGGGCGCCTTGCTCCGTGTACAGTTGATACAGGGGAAGGGCATGTGCAATGGCATGCCATCGATGTACATGATCCAGCCCTGTTGTGTGGCCCCGGCTTGGGCATAAGCGCCGAGCTTGACTGCGAGGGGAAGGTCAGGGGACGACTGATGCCACTGGGAGGAGCCACGCTTTGCCTTCTTCTCTGGGGGGGCGGACGCCGAGTCGCCCTGGGAGTGGTCCGGGTGTGCGTGTTTCCGACTGTTCAGTGGAGCAGAAGTAGAGTGGCCCTCCTCCTCCTCATCATCGGTAGGACTCGACCGCCCCACACCGGTCACCTTGAGCCACTTGATGACGGCCTCGGCAGGGCCAATTGTACCTATCTGCGGGCTGGTGTGCAAGATGATGGATACACCCTTGGGATTGGCCCAGGTAAATTGGGTGCCGTTGAACACGAGGAAAAATTTGCGCTGTGCGTGGTCGTTGAGGAAGGGGTGGATGGGCGTGTTGCCCGTGTCCCCCCGGCCGCCCGTAGGGATGTGGTTGCCCGCCCACGGTAGCCAATCCTTCCCTTCGGGGTTGTAGCAGGCGTAGACACGAGCCTTGCGATGTCCGGAGGGGAGCTGAATCCACACGTCTCCGGGGCGGGCGACCTCTGGATCTGGCTGTTCTGGAGACTGGAACTCGAGCCAACCGATGATGAAACGGGGACCACGGTGTCGACGTTCATCTGAAATGGGGGTGTTGAAGGGGAAGTCGGGCGGGATGGAAGGGATGGAGATGGTGCGAACGACCGCAGGGTGGACCTGAGCACGTTCGGGTTCCGTGAGGTAGTGCATGTCAGGAAGAGATGGTTTCGATTGTTTCGTCATGGTGTAAATAATTTGGCACCAGAAAAATGAAAATTCGAAAGTTTCTGAGGGTTGGGAAAAACCGGTTGGTGAGGCCGGTGAGGGGCAACACCAAAGGGGGGAGGGCACAACACGCTCCCAACTAGCGAAGTCACACGGTCGTTCTTTTTACTCCGATTCAACAAACTTCAACTAAGGGAGACTTTCACTCCAACCACTCTGAAAAAATACTGCAGGGCTTCGGAAGCGAAATGTAGTGTAACCTGGTGGAGGTTCAACACGAGGCCTTACATTCCCGGCCCCAAACAGATAGCTGGAGCAAGTACTCCCCCGTCTCCTATGTTGGATCACGACTTCTCCGAGTCGTTCAAGTGGTGCCTAGAGTAGTGGGTTCAGAGTGTCAGATGCAATGCACAATTCTTCACTAATCCCATCACCAAAGAGGTTTGTCTCTTGATGCACTGGAGAGGGACATCACATTCGCTCACTCCGCGAATAGCTGTCCCAGCCGTTTTCAAGGCAGGTCTTCTTGCCTCCCTCAACGCTAGGTCCTGATTTCTTCGTTTTCTTCGCTCTATTGGGGCCGGGCCATCGAAACACCATTGCATAGGGTCTCCATTTCTACCCTGAGATTTTCATATTCATTTGTAGATGGTAGTGCAAACCGTCTGCAAAGGACATCCACCCATCCAGGCCCGTTGCAAAATATATACAGGGCGGCTGTTCGTATTACGAACCCGGTTGTCGCTGTGAATGTGCATAACACCACGGCTCACGCCGCCGTCCGCACAGCATATATTCATATCTACCGTGACTACCGCGCGTCTCTACGGACCATTCAGTTCTACCGTCTCTTCGGGTTTAACGGTGCAAATATACCACCTACGTCGATGATTCCGTGGGGGCCCACATACCACATCAACCGTACCTACAAAGAGCAATGAGGCGCCTTCATCGTACGTCGAGTACCATCGCCAATATCATTACCCATCCGCTCGTTTACTAATAACGCGATCGGCAAGTCTTGGTGTCCTTCCATGCTACATGAATACCATTATTTCACTGCGCAGCTATTTTTGAGGATAATTTCACCGGCATTACTTGGGTCCGGCCAGCGTCACCACGGAGCCAAACGTTGCAGCAGCTACTTCCACCGTCAACTCAGCCTCAGTGTCTAATTCAACATGAAGCTGCAAGCGACTGCGCAGAGTGCCAAGGCTATCTCACGGACTTCAGGGTGGGGATGGCGAACTGTTTCAATGACAAAGTGAGCTCCACACAGTCAAATGTGCAGTCTGTATACCTCTGAAACATTTCTTGATAGCTATAACTGATGGAAGCGGTGTCAAGTGCTTGCTCCAAGAATAGTGCCTTCGCCACGACTTTTTCTGGTTTATGCTCTGAGTCACTGCCCTGCTCATCTTATGCATGCTTGCTTCACCTTTCTCAGCATGACATGATAGCTTGAAGTGATGACAAACATCGGCGTGTGTAAGTTCACATACTTGCGGACACCTTCTATATTTCTCACAGTACCTAATGGTTCTCGTTTAGTCGCTCCGGATAGTGAGGACTCAACGTCCTGCTCGACAGTTAAGCC